>CATIWQ010514025.1:0-21194 GCA_949673415.1 Euphorbia schlechtendalii
TATAATTACATTAATACTATTATTATATCAATAACACTAGTAGTTATCACTATTTAAAAATTATTTTTACTATATTTATAATCAATATTAACTACATTAAATAATAATTATTTTTCTATATTAATATTTTTATCAT
Organism: Euphorbia schlechtendalii; assembly: GCA_949673415.1. NCBI lineage: Eukaryota > Viridiplantae > Streptophyta > Magnoliopsida > Malpighiales > Euphorbiaceae > Euphorbia > Euphorbia schlechtendalii. Next base: position 137 of record CATIWQ010514025.1, read on the forward strand.
TGTTCTTCTTTTTGTTATTATTACTATTACTTTTTTTAAAGATTAATTAGAACAATCATTATTAAAATTAAAATTTATGGACCTTAACTGAATTGAACTGAACTTAATGGACCTGAACTAAACTTAACTTAACTTAACTGAACCAAATTGAAGGTGAAGAGAACAGGGTCCAAATTTATAACTATATATAGCTGAACTTAACTGAATTTAACTGAACTGAACTTAACTTAATTGAATTGTAGTTGAAAAGAACATGACCTAAGTAGATAGACTTGACTTTATTTTTTTCCACTTTTGATTAAAGTTGTTATTGCTACTAATTTGATATAATAGATTACGTTCTTCCATGGAAAATGAGTTAACTATATTAAGGAAAGAAGTCAATGAAGGATAGATAATTTTTTATACATCTTTAATCATACATTTAGACGTGTTGCTTTAATCTTTTTCGGTTAAGGACAAGTCTACTCTCAAGTATTTTCTCAAGCAGAACCGGTCTTGACTTTTCGGGGTCCTAATCGAAATAAGATATAAAGGAATTTTTTATTAAAATTTTTGAGAAAGCACGGTCAAGCTGACCCTAAATAAATTCGAAATTTTTTTAAGGTTATATAAATTAAAAACATAAATAATTTTGGACCCCTTTTAGACTTTAGACCATGGTTTTCAGACCCGGATCAGTCATCGAACGGTGAAGGTAGAGGGTCATGGATTTAAGGTTCAACCGGATTAAATCAGTGGTCGAAACCAAATTTTCTTTAAATACAGTAGATAGTATTTTTTTAAAAATAACTTTATATATATACATATAAATTATATCTTGAAAAATATATTTCATATTAATACTTCATAATTCATGTTGATACTTGAAATAAAATGAAATAGAATATAATAAAGTAAAATTATGTATCACTAATACTGAATTTAGTTCGAATTAAATCAAATTTAATAAATTATACATAAAAAAATAATAAATTTGATTCATGGTATATGAAACTATACATTAAAGAATAAATTACATAATTAATAACTTTGAACAAAAATATAAATTTAAATAAATAATTTAGTGTTAATTTGATTTAAAAATTGTATAACATTTTAAATGTCATTTGATTATATAAAAAATGTTGAAGTTAGAATTAGAAACATAATTAAAAGAAATATATCTAAATATAATATATTCAACAAGATATATGCAATACATTTTTTATACACTTTGTGTAGTTAATTTAAAATTAATAAATTATTTTCATTTGAAATAATTTATAATATAAAGTTATAAAATGTGAATATAATGCCAATTGTGTATAATATAGTTTAGTGGTAAGGTGTATATTTTTTGTGCAAGAGGTCTTGAGTTCAATATTCACCATCAACATGTATATTTAATTTTAAAAATATGTAACCCAATAAACCGGTTACTGGTTTGGCCGGCCGGTTCAATCGATCTGTTGACTGATCCTTGACTATGTCAAGAATCGCATGAAACCCGACCGGACTAGGCACCGGTTTCGGTCGAACTCGGTCCGACCGGCCGGTCCAGGTTTCAAAACCATGATTTAGACTATTTTGGTCTATGCCAAGAACTGGCCCCAGCTCTTGAGTAGGCCATTCAATCAATACAGGAGCCTATTCAATCGATGTGGAGATCATATTAGTGCATGAGTAGCTAAGAGTGCTCACATCTAGGGAAAATTTGTATTTGTCATGAACTTGCCGTTTGAAGCATATGCACAAGCAAAAATCGTCTTAAAGCATCTTTAGTAGCTTGTGGATTACAAGTCTATGTGTCATGTGGAATAGAAGTTGATTTTGATGATGTGGCAATGGTTTTAAAAACAAATAATGTCTATTCATAAGAGCATCTTTAGTAGTTTGTCTATTTCACAAATTGTCTTGTCATATGGGAAGGAATAGATAATAAATTTGAAAATGCATATTTAGTAGCTTGTCTAATCCATCTTCCTTGTATGATGTGGTATCTACGTGTCATTATTTATTGTAGACAATGTCTATTTGATTGTCTAGAGATAGATAACCAAATAGACATTGTATACAATAAATGTTATTTAAAAGGGAATAGACAATCTACTATTCTTATCTTAAAAATAGACCATGTTTATTTTTAAAACTATTACCACAACATCAATAGGAACTTTTGTTCTACATGGCACCTAGACTTGGAATCCACAAGCTACTACAGATGCTCTAAGATAAGAATAGTAGATTGTCTATTCTATTTTAAAGTGTATTTATTGTAGACAATATCTATTTGGTTGTCTACATTTAGAGCATCTTTAGTAGCTTGTGGATTCCAAGTTTAGGTGGTATGTGGAATAAAAGTTTCTATTGATGAGGTGACAATAGTTTTAAAAATAGGCAAGATCTATTTTTAATATAGGAATAGTAAATTGTCTATTCCATTTTAAATAGTATTTATTGTAGATAATGTCTTTTGGTTGTCTACATCTAGACAATCAAATAGATCTTGTCTACAATAAATGATGACACATAGGTACTACATCATAAAGGGAAGATGATCTAGACAAATTAATAATGATGCATTTTCAAATTGATTGTTTATTCATTTTTGTGTATCAAGACAATTTATGGAATTGACAAGCTACTGAAGATGCTCTTAGATAATCAAATAGACGTTGTTTACAATTAATGATGACACATAGGTGCTACATTATAAAGGGAAGATGAGCTAGACAAGCTACTAAAAATGCATTTTCAAATTGATTGTTCATTCCTTCATGTGTGTTAAGATAATTTGTGGAATAGATAAGCTACTAAAAACGCTCTTATAGGAAATGTTTAGGTAAACTCTTTATATATAATTAATATAAACATAAACAAATATTTTTAATATATTATGATAAATGATAGTTAGTATGTCAATAGTTACATTATTAACTACATATATCTAATAATAAATAAAACAATTTCAGTAACATTAATAATAAAAAAAACGATTGTATTACATAAAATTATTTAATCATAATTTTGTTATTCAAATAATAATTTTCGTTATAATTACACGTAAATAAATAATAATTATTGTATTATGTAATAGTTTGGATTAAAACTATCACTATTGAATTATAAATAACGAAAGTAATGATATTTTTTATAAATAAACATTCTCGTGTAATTGTCTCGTATCACATTTTCTAATTAATCAACATTATGATTATAATAAAAAAAATTATTTTACAGTGACATTAATAATATTATTATATTAATAATATTAGGAATTATTACTATTTATAAATTATTCTTACTTTATTTAAAATTGTTGTTAACTACATTCATATTAATATTTTTATTTTTATGTTTTTAAATATTATTACTATTAATTTTATTAAAGTATTAGTTATAATTATTATTAAAAATAGAATTAATGTACTTGAACTGAATTGAGCTTAATTTAAATGAACTTAATAAACATTAATTGAACTTAATATAATTTAACTTAACTGAATTAAAATTAATGGATCTGAACCGAAAAAAATTGAATTAAATCGAATCAAATTGAAAGTAACGAGAACATGATCTTACCATTCAAAGAGTTGATTAGAACATTAACAATAAATTTCAGTAATAAAAAAAAATAATACTTATTACTAATAATCAGTGTTCAACATGTCTATTTTTAACGTGAATGATAATATAAAGTGGAATGTTAATAGGCTATTTTACTATTATTACTAACTATAATTATTTTGACTTTATTTATTATTTTGTAATATATGTTATTAATATTGCGCATAGTTAGAAGATTTAATCAGAACATTAATAAGTATTGCATCTCAACAATAATAATTAATAACAATAATATCAACAAATATTATTATATATTACTAATAGTAAGTTTTTTAGATAACAATTATTAATAAACATAATATCAAATAATAATTATCAATGAATAGTAATTATTATAAATAAGTACTATTTTTAATTATAATATTCCATATAATCAAATATGTATATTATGATTCAAAAAATTTGTAGTTGAGTTGAATTTATTGCAATTTTTCGATGTAAATTATACAAATATTATTGAACATGGACTTATTTTTGTACAGCCGTTCATGGTTTTGGGGGTTGAAAAAATAATTGAACTTCTAAAAACAGGCAGTTTCTTGAACATTCCCGACTTGCATTTTCATGGCCATTAATTCTCCCACATTACTCTAGAATTTTCATAGATTTATTTTTGCACATTTAGCCCAACCGGAAAAATCCAGAATTCTGTCAGGAAAAAGGTGAAGAAAAATCCAGAAACAACACCAACCTATATATACCCAATCAACCCACTCCATCTTCCAACAGAAACAAAAGAGCCTAAAAACCACCTTCAAAAGAACCAATCATCTCAATCAAGTTCGCATCTTTACACTCATAAATACAAAACCCAAGTTTCAAAATCATGTCTTTACGCATTGCAGCCATTATTTTCCTACTTTCATTAACACCCATTTACACTAATGCCTTAATGCCCTACACAAAACCCCACCTTTGGGATCTAATGGTACCAACAGAAGACCCATTCAGAATTCTAGAACAAACCCCTTTCACAATACCAAAAGGGGTTGATTCTATGGCCTTAGCAAGGGCAGACTGGAAGGAAACGCCCAAAGCCCACATCATAACGGTGGACATTCCTGGCCTTAAGAAAGATGACGTCAAAATTGAGGTGGAAGAAAATAGGGTTTTGAAGATAAGTGGTGAAAGAAAGTTTGTTGAAGATGAAGTTGAAGGAGAAAGATGGCATAGAGCTGAGAGGGCAAATGGGAAGTTTTGGAGGCAATTTAGGTTGCCTAATAATGCTGATTTGGAGCATGTTAGTGCTCATCTTGAAGATGGGGTTTTGAGGATTAGTGTGCCTAAATTTGCTGAAGAACAGAAGAGGCAGCCTAAGGTTGTGAATATTGTGGATCATGGTGATTCTAATGGGCAGGATATTAGGGCTACTAAGGCTGAAATGTGATGTGGGTTTTCATCTTTTTCTGGTTTAGTTTGAGTTGAAATATGAAATTAGTATATGGTGTTTTTTGACGTGTAAAATGGGGGTGAGTGAGTTATGAGCTTTATTGTGGTGTTGTGTGAGTGTGTTTTGTTTTTGCTTTGTAATTTTGATTTCATTTATATGTAATGAATAACTTAGTTCTTCATTTTATTGTTTCCCACTGTTTAATTTGAGTTTGCACCAAATTTTTTGTTTACATTTCAATATATGTATAACATCTTCGCCCAAGTCGAAGGGATCATTAGGTTTTAATGATCAACATCATTTTGAAGTGTATTGTACTAAATAAATGAAATAAGATTTTTTCATAGAATTGGCGGCGGGTACTATTAAATCGGAAATACATTTCCTATTACCATATTTATTAAGGGTTCGGGAAATTTATTTTTTTCATATCCTTATTTATTAAGACGGGTACTCTTAATTATCATTGGGGATTTTTTCATTACCTCCTCAGAAAATAATATGATTTTTTTGTCACAATTTTGTAGTTTCTACTACAAAAATATCAAAAAATACAGTTGATAAACTATCAAAATTATTGTCTAATCCATCCAAATCATACATCAACATGTTCATGATTTCAAATGCTCTTCAATACAAACCAAACTAAGAATCTCAAAAATCAAATATTATTTTTATTTTGGCATAACGAACTACATAAAATATAAATAATCATGAATAAAACAAATAAATAAGCCAAAAATGTTGAAACATAATTAATCTCTTGGTCAGTGTATTAATAACAAGATATTCTGCTTAGCACTTTGAAAGCACAGCATGTCAAAGATATTTCGAGCAATAAACTATAAACATGCCATTTAATACATTATAATCCAAAATTACACTATTAGAGTACTAACATGTAACAAATGCTACAAAGTATTATTGAGTTTCTATAATATTTTGTAGGTCTTTGTATAAACCTCACAACATTTTTTTAATATATAGAATTTTTATAGACTAGTAATAGAAAATATAAAAAATAAATTACAATTAGTTTCATATTTCGGATATTATTCAAGGGATTATCGATTGGATATGATCAGGATCTGGGTCAGGGATTTTCGGGTATGGATATACATTCCCCTATTCATACCAGTTAAGATTTCGAGGATAAAAAATTTCACATAACCATCCCACGGGTATTTTTATCGAGGAATATTCATCCCCATCAGGGCAGGTATCCATTAAGTTCGATTAATTCAGGTTCCGTTGACAACCTATTTTCTTACAGTAACTTATATTTACAATCATTTAAAATAACGATACCAAATCTGATTAATAATAATAAAATAAAGTAATTAAATAAAATTTTTATCAAAAATAAAGTCGCACGTTATAAGAGAATCATGTTCTATTAAAGACGTGAAAATATAAAAAGGTGCAAAAAGTTTCTTCCCCACAAAACTACATTTGCCTTCTGTCGTTTGGATGTAAACTAGAAATCTTTCTTTGCTTCAGCACGAACGACAAAGAAAATCTTATCGTATTGTCGTTTCAAGTCTGACGAGAGACGAGACGACATAAGAACACCGATAAAGGAACTGCACTCAAAAGAATCCTAAAGCAGAAACAGTAGCGAAAATGGAAGTAGAGAACCAAAATCAAGCCGAAACCCTCGAAGAAATGGCCAATTTAAATGGAGAAGATTTCAAAAAACCTAAAACTCCTTCCTCCGATGATTCCTCCGGCGATTCGGACGCCGACTCCATGGATGATGATGACTCCTTACTCAATGAAGAGCTTCAAACCCTCGAACTCCAGCTCTCAGCTGATCCCTCCAACTATAACGCTCATTTACAAGTAATTAATCTTCCACCTCTCTGTATTTGTGATTTTACTCAAGCTTCTCTTTGGTTGTTTTGGTAGATAAACATTGTTTAACAGTAGCTAAACTGAAGTGGCATTAAGTTATGTATTCTTGTTTTTCAATTTCTTTCGATTTTGGAACTGTCTGATGGTCTTGTAGCTAACGGAGCTGTGGACATAGATTGGAATTTGAATACTAATGTATATCTCTTTGTATTGAACAATTAATTCAGTGTATTTTCTTACGGCTTTGCTTACATTCATGATGTAAATATCATATTTTACGTGTGTGTTTAATTGCTTCTATGTTGAGTTTTCAGTACATAAAGTTGTTGAGGAAAATGGGAGAGATAGAGAAGCTGAGACAAGCAAGGGAAGCTATGAGTGCAATATTTCCATTGACCCCTTCAATGTGGCAAGAATGGACTAAAGATGAAGCTTCTCTTTCAACTGGGTAGTTATATCTGTTTGCCTCTTTTGTTCTTTGTCAGTCATCTGGTGGCGCCTTTGTTCCTTTTGAGGACTGAAATTTTTTTCTTTGGAATATGAGGGATTTTGTAGTTGCATCTATACTTGCACTGTTATGGTAGAAGTGTTTTGAGTTTCTGAACTTTTAGACATTTCCTTCTACAAAATTACTGTTGAAGGCTTACAAAGTTTTTGATTAAACTTTTTTTTCCTGTAAATCACAAGTCCACATGAATGAACCTCTGTCCATTAAACAAAGAAACTGGGAAACAGAGTTTTGAGGTTTCCCTTTGACTCCTTGTCAATTGTAATTTATATGGTGATAATTGCATGTCATAAGATAGAAGCTTTTACTTGTTTTCTGAAATTTCCTTTCGTCTGGTAGGACTTATTCATTGCAGATTATTTGATAATATTCTGCAGGCCAGAGGTCTCTTCTGTGGTTCAGAAGCTTTATGAACGAGGAGTGTTTGATTATCTGGTGGGTTCATTATTGATTCATGTGAATGATCAATTAACTTTCAATGATAAGCGTGTGTCTTTAAGATTTTATAATAAATTTTGCTTTGATTCTATGGATCAATCATTTTTGAATGAAAGACACAATATAAACTCATATTGATGTTATTTTTTGTATGCATGCTTGGAATAGTGATATAGCGTAGCCCTGGTATGAATTCTGTTTTAAGATTATTATTTAATTAGGGTAAACGGGTGAAAACCTTTCTAGTTCAGTCAGTGATCCAAAGTTAAGAAATTTGAATCAAACAAATATAATATCTATTCCTTTTCCAAATTTTCAATAACTATATCATGATGTAAGTCATATGCATGTCTATTTGACTATTTTGCATTTTAAAAAACTGACTTCAACGTAATTATTTGCAGTCCGTCCCTCTTTGGTGTGATTACTTGAATTATATACAAGAATCTGATCCGTTAGTGTGCCAATGTTCTGCCGATGGAATTTCAAAAGCAAGAAGTATTTTTGAGCGTGCTGTCACTGCTGCTGGTTTGCATGTTACTGAGGGCAATAAAATATGGGAAGCATTCAGGGAATTTGAGCAGGCTATTTTATGCACCATTGATGATGCTGACACTGAGGTCTTTTATTGTTCATATCTCGTTACATTAGCATTGACTTCTTTCTCTATGTTATACAAGTATACACATACATCTGCTAGCTTTCCTCTAGCTTAGAGAATTAGCATCGAAACCAATCCAATTAAACAAAGAAACACCATGTGTGCTTGAGTTTTTGTAAAGATGACAAAGTGAAATATATGAATTTATAATCTTCTTGTTGATCATTAATATACTGAAACTGTAATAACTGGCTGGCAATTAGTTACTATTAACAATTAAACTAAGTAGACTGATATTTATGGAACATGAAAATTGCCGTATAACATCTTCAACTTTATGATGTATCCAAGCAACTTATTTTCTAAAAGGTTTGAAAACAATTGTTTTTCATGTGATCAGTGATTCCAGATGTTTGTAGTGGAGAGATAAGAATTTATTGTTTCAAAGCACTTTCAAGTTTTCAATAATTTGTCTATGAAGCTGCTGAAAGTGAATTTGGTTGGCACAGGGAAATATTTATAGTGCATTCATGTTCCTTATCCTCAATTAGTCTTGTGCGTCAGGTGTATATGATGCTATCTGCGAATATTTTGGATGACCACTAATGTCATATGTTTCTACTAAGTTTATTGTGGTATTGGGGCTGAATTAGATCTCTATTTATTTAGATGTTCTTCAACATATGCTTATATTCTTAAGTATTTCGTATTTGCATGGCAGAGTACTGCAATAACAGTAGCTAAGTAATGCAAACTGAACTTCAGATCAATTTCATTGGAGAGAAGAGGGAGGCTTCATCATTTTACTATTTTTAATGGTGTCTTGTGTATCTGTTTTATGCGTTTAATTGTATATTGATTTTAGTATATATTTTTTATTAAGGGTGATAAATGAATAAAGTCCAGCAATGTACCCTCTGGATTTAATATTTATTTGTCCTGCCCCCTTTTCAGGCTAAGGAATCCCAAGTCCAGCGTATTCGGGGCCTTTTTCATCGCCAGTTGTCTGTCCCACATCATAATATGGGGTCAACATTGCTTACCTATAAGGCATGGGAAGAGGAACAAGGGAATGTTCTTTCTGCTGAATCAGGTGAACTAGATGGGGTTCCATCCCATGTTGGTTCAGCGTATCGAAAAGCCACAGAAATGTATAATGCTCGCGCTCAGCATGAAGAACAAATCTCAAAGCAGGAGATATCTGAAACTGAAAAATTCCAGAATTACATGGTACTTAGAACTTTTTCTTTATGATCTTAGGGAGTAGGTTTTCTTCTCCTTTTTGTGTGTGGGTGGGAGAAGCACAAGTTCTCCAAAGAAATTTTATCCAGCACATTGAGACAATTTTTATATTTACTGTATACTTTCCAGTTGATTCTTTTGGTAAAATTTCTTCTGCATGCAGTCTGCCTGTTGAGTTTTATATTTCTTATGAAAACTCTAATGTATACCCTAGCATTCCCGTTCTTTGTATTTTCTGTGATGTTGAACAATTTCATTTTCCGCTTGTTATTTTTTTAAAAGTTTTATAGTAATGAACTTCTCCAATTCATGCAGAATTACTTAAACTTTGAAAAGTCTGCTGGCGATCCAGCCCGAGTGCAAGTTTTATATGAGCGTGCTGTTACTGATTTTCCAGTATCAAGTGATCTCTGGTTGGATTATACTCGCTATCTAGACAAGACCTTGAAGGTTTTATCTTTGATATCGTATAATAATTATGTCAGATTCTAATGTGCAGGGCCATTTTATTCAATTTAATTTGATTCCTTTTCAGGTGGGCAATGTTGTTAAAACCACATATATCAGAGCCACTAAAAGTTGTTCTTGGGTAGGGGAGCTTTGGGTTAAATATATGCTTGCGTTGGAACGTGGGCATGCTTCTGAAGAGGAGATATCCACTGTATGCTTCATTTTCCTTTATATTCATATGCTTTCTCTTCTGAATGGGCTATTACATGATGACTTGATGTTTTTATAAGTACTCTCTCCCTTTTTTATTAAGTATTTGTTTAAGGCTTTTTTGTCAATACCAAGGCCACAGTAATTAAGACTGCAACAAGGTGTGAATAGTTTGCAAGTATAGGTCATAAAAAAATTACTACAGGGATATGGATCTTGTGTTTGTCCTCTTCTCAGAAAGCATGATTTCAATTTCTGTTTGTGTAATAGATGGGCTCTTCTTTCTTTAAGTGAAATGTACAACAAGGCAAGTTCACTTAATTGATTTTCTTCTTTCCTGTTTTAATTGTCTTTCTTGCTCCTCATTTCTGCATGCACTTTTTTCCACTCCCAGGCAATTAATTATAAATTTCACAGAAAGATTTATTGGCTGGCTTGATATATTCATTTCAGGTCTATGAAAAATCATTGCAATGCACTTTTTCAACAGTTGAGGAGGTAAAGATGGATGTTTTAATGATCATTTTTGCATCGTCATGTTTATGTTTTTCAGCTTTTATGTCTGTTGAATTCCTAACTTCTTAGCAAAATCTGTCTGTTTTCAGTATTTGGATGTATTTCTCACTCGGGTAGATGGCTTGAGAAGAAGAATTTTGTCTGGCAATGGAGCAGAGGGAGTGCTGGATTACTCATTAGTAAGGCAAACCCTTCAGGTTCGTTCCTTTGGTTCACTTTCTTAGTCTTTAAGATCTATAAGTGACAACTAGGTTAATCGGACTACCACAGAATATCTATGGTCGCCTCCAGGAATAGTAACATGTATCTATGATGCAAGCTAACATGCAAATGTATCACTTCTTTTTGTTTCTGACCATGTATCACCACAATTTCAGCAAGCATCTGATTACTTATCACCACAACTGAGGAACACAGATAGTCTGTTGCGCTTGCATGCTTATTGGGCTCGTTTAGAGATGAGTTTGGGAAAGGATTTAGTGGCAGCACGTGGAGTTTGGGAGAGCTTGCTTAAGACAAGGTTTGAGAATATTTGATTTTAGTCATTTTAGAATAACACTGTTGTCACTTTTATACATTTTCTGAAAATTTCCTTTATCTTTATTTCTCGTTTGGTGTAATGTTAAAATTTTTTTACAGTGGAACAATGTTGGAAGCCTGGCTAGGTTACATAGAAATGGAAACTAAACTTGGTCACATAAATGAAGCTCGGTCCATCTTTAAGAGATGCTACTGTAAAAGGTTTATTGATTCAGGCTCGGAGGTATGCTTCTTTCTCTACTGTGTGGTTGTGCTTTTTTGTGCTGTATTGTTGACCTATCTTGTTACTTGCACTTTAATTTCTGAAGTGTAATTCTTTGTGAACTAATATGCTCACTTTGATGCTCATTCTTAACCACTTGTGAATGATAAAAATTAAACATGATGTAAAACATTTATAAAAATGAATCATATCCTTATTTTGTAATCCTGGAGCAGTCTCAGTTTGCGAGAAATTAAGTTCTCTTAAAAGTCTCTTATTCTCCTGAAAGTGAAATGACTAAAAATGTGATTATGCTGAGATTTTAATTATTAGATTTGCATAGAGAACTGACTATAAATTTTATTAAAATCTCAATTTATGGAACCATGGAAGTTGTCTATGCTAGTATGCTGATTGCTCACACGACCGGAATTTAAACTCCCTGAAGCAAAATAGTATTCGCTGTCTTGTTCTTGATGGCATCTTACCTTGGTCATTGAACTCAAGGTTTTTGTCTGAATTTTTCCTTACTTACAAAATGGAAGGACGGAAGCATCTGATATTTTTGTCTTTGTGGAAAGTAAATGTGCATGTTGAAATCATTAGCATACATTTGTAATGTGCAAGGAAAAATGATTCAGTTCCTTGGGAGTCACAACGGCATGCATGTTCAAGGTTAAAGAAGATAGTTGATATATTTTGATATAAAGTGTTAGGAGTAGATGTTTTGCCATTATTGTAGGTCATCATCATTTGAAGTTTTTTTCCCTAGTGCTCATGGGTGTATGCATACGATTCATGCCTTGTTTTGAAAATATATGGTTGTGCAATGAGCTGAGCTTTTATTTTTTCTTCTTGTCTAAGATTTCAGTAGGACTAGAGGATAGTCATACAGAATAGGATATATGGCCTTTGGCAAAAATTTGACTGTGTATTCGCTAAGTTACTTGCACCTCCTTTTGCATACTTAAGTATTTGTGAGCTAGGCATGACAAATTATCAATCATTTTGCTATACATAAATAAAATTTTTTAATATCTATGAACTGAATTGGGGATTAGATGATATCTTCCTTCCTAATCAACAGAATCATTCAGGACATATGTCATTCTTGGCTGCGATTTGAGAGGGAATTCGGCACACTCGAAGACTTTGATCATGCTTTTCAGAAGGTATACTTTCATCTTTGTTGTTTTTTCATCTTTGCTTGGTTGAAGGAACCATAGTTGTTAGAGGCCCAAGAGGGCTAGCCTTGCCCGAAGGCGAGGCGAGCGCCTGAGGTACCTCAGGCACCAAAAATTTACAAAAAATATTTTTCTTACAAAGTGAAGTTAGATGCAATAACATAACAAAAAAGAACTAAAAGAATTGTTAGAGGTGCATATGCATGTAAAATTGACATATTTCATTAAGAATAGGAAACTTGGATAGAAGTGTCCGTGAGGCGTGCCTAGGCGCTCCAAGGTGCACCTGTGAGGCGCTCAAAGGCGCACTTGAGGCGCGCCTGTGGAACACCACCCCGCTTGTGATATGCCGAGGCTCTAATGGTGGCGCCCTATGTCAGGCGCCCCTTGAACAACTATGGAAGGAACTTCATTATGCATGCTTAGATTCTCAATTTTGTCAATGAAGCAGATTTGTGAAAATTAAATAACGTATTATCTTATTGCACGTATTATCTAATATAATGTTTTTTTCCCTTTTTCCTATTGGCGCTAATTCACCCTCTTTGTATGGTGAATTTGTAGACTTAATGTACCCTCTTTGAATGGTACATTTGAATACTTGTATTCATTTTAGTACAACTGAAAGAAGTTGTATTGTTGTATGTTGAGGTAGCTGGCAATTTCAAAGGCTTCTTTACTGCTTTCTGAATTATAAGCTTTTTGATATTTCTTTGATTTATTATTGTTCGGTGATTAAGGATAACTGTGTGATGGAAGACATGAAATGAAAGGATCCTGGTGCCTAACTATTTTTGTGGAATATTATTACATTTGATCTTTATTCTTCTGTGTTTTTGGGCTGGAATACAGCTATTACCCGAGTTTAGGTTCTTTCTTTTCCTTTCTCAGGTTACACCTCGTTTGGAAGAGTTACTGAAATATAAGATGCAGCAGGAATCAAAAGCATTTGCTACATCAGCAGACCCTAAAGAAAAGTCTAATAAGAAAAACGTCCAGGAAAAGAGGAAGGGAGGTCCAGACTCTTCCTTGGAACAGTCTCCAGCGAAGCGGCAAAAACAAGCATCTAAAACCCAGAAGAGAGAATCTGAAAAGAATAAAGATGCGACTCAAAATGTAAAAGGGGTTATCGAAGCAGAAGAGACTCGTGCTAAGGTTACAAAAGCTGATAGTACCCATGAAATACATCAAAAAGACTTGGACATCAAGAATAAAAAAAGTTATACAGATGAATGCACTGCATTTGTATCAAATCTTAATCTCAAGGCAAGTCTCCACATTTTAGAATAGGAAACTTAATTTCTCATTCCACTTCCCATGCCTGGATTTTGCGTAATGATTGATCAAATTCCCAAACTTTCCAGGCAAATGATGAAGATTTGCGTAAATTCTTTAGTGACGTTGGTGGGGTTGTTTCGATTCGAATACTGCATGACAAGTTTACTGGAAAATCAAGGGTAAGTCTCACCACCTAGATATTTAGACTTACTCTTTCCTTCTCTTGTTTCTGCCTTTACTTTTCAGTTTTCATAGTACATACCATGTTGAATGCCATTTGTAAGGTATTTAACCTAAAACTCTTGGGTGTGCTACTATGCTTATTGTCCTGTATGAATCAGCTTGTACAAAATAGACAAAGAAAGAGTACCGACTACCGAGATGTTAAACAAAGCAAATAAGCTAGTGCCTGAAGTTCAGATGAGCAACAATATAAATTATCTGCTAGTTTTATCATAGGAAAAGTGACTAGCAAATATTTGGGATTGAGATGCTTTGTTTATAATTTCTGTTTTCTCCAATTACACAAATTATTCTTGATTAAACATGGTACTATCGAAGCTCTTCAAATTCTGTTTTGACTGTGCTTTTGTTGCATTAGATGGTTTTTTTTATATAAGATTATTTGATCATTTCCTATATAGATTTCATTTGTTAGGTATATAACTAGTTGTTACATAGGATTTCAATTCTAGATTTTTACTCATGTTGCATGAGGTTTGAAATCACCATTCATGCTCGCATGCTTTCTATTGCAAACCCGTGGTGGACTTTTCTGAGATATTGGTAGTCTGAGTATTAAAATTTGCTGGCATAACCTTTGAACGTTTACAGTCGTTACTTTGAATTTTCCCAAATTTGTACTTTTGTATACTTGCCAAGTTTGAATGAATAGATTTTTTATTGCTCCACTCATCACAAGAGTGGATCCGAGAAACATCTATTCTTCTGAAGTAGACATACGAATCAGCGTACAGTAATCTAGTATAACATGTCGCAAGGATGAAGGTTCAATGATCATAGAGTGCATTTTGATTGTTGCAGATCTGTAAAGTTAATTGTTATAATATCTTTATAAATGCCTTATTCTTATCTAATACTCTTCATATGTTGCCTTTTTAAGGGTCTGGCATATGTGGACTTCTCAGATGAGGAACACCTTGCTGCAGGCATAGCAAAGAACAAGCAGACGTTACTTGGCAAGAAGCTTAGCATTGCGCGGTCAGATCCTAAAAAAGGAGGCCAAAATACTTCCAAGCAGCGCTGTAAGTTAAATTGTTCACAATACATTCTTTATATCTTATTTCGGTTGGATGTTTATAAACGTTTGTGTTTGGGATGTAATATGTCAATAACTGCAATGTTTGTATTTTCTATATTGAAACTTGCCATATGCTTTAGAGCCAATAGTTTTATTGCATTCATATTCAATACTGATTTCATTTATTGCCTAAGAAGATTGCTACAAATTGGGGGATTAAAGATACCTTTTAGGGGCCTGTTATATAACTCAAATGCCCTTTTGGTTTCCGATCTATTGAAATTGCCGACATTTGTTGTCTGGCGTATTTATTCACTTTTTTCCTGTTGGGTACATAATGTATTCACGATATGCTTATTTGGTGCATGATCTATTTAATTTTAGTATATTAAGTGTCTTTTTAACAATGCAAAAAAGTGATAACAATATTGTCATTCTCCCAATGGGTGTGCTTCGTTGATCATGCATAGAATTGTCGATCCTCAATGGTTTCTTTAGTTTTCGTACTAAAATTTGATATGTGAGGTACCAAATAGGCAAAAGTTGAATACGTTAGGTACCAAATAGGCAATTTCAATAGAACAAGCACCAAAAGGGCATTCGAGTCATAGACTAGGCCCCAAAAAAGGCATTTAATTCTACTAATTGGGTTTAGTCTATCTAGTGAGTTTCAAAACCATCCCTCAACCCCAACAATGACAAAATAATTAAGTAATTTGAATTTCTAGACTAAAACTAGTTCTATATAGCCAATGTGATCTATATGGTGTCTCCGTGTAAATCACATTGGTTAGTAACTGTACCATCTCCATGCCTATACTTCTCAAACTATTGCGTTCCATAAAAAATTTCTTGCAGCTCACACTACCGATCGAAGTGGGACCAAGAGAGAATCTGAATCTGAAGCATCTGGTAAGCCATCGACTACTACCCAACTCAAGGGGAAGACCACTTTATTAGTGCCAAGGAATGTGAGGGCACTTGGCTGGACTTCCAACCAACCAAAACCTACCCAAGAGGGTGACGAGCACCCAAAATCCAACGACGAGTTCCGAAAATTGTTCATCAAAGGTTGACATCTAATAACTCTCTTCAGTGACTAGAAAATCGCATTTTCTTTGATAACTTGTAGTTTTCTAAACATGTTGCTTTTGTATATCGTTGAGAACATTTACCGTTGAGAATTAGATCCTGAATCATATACTAATGAGTAATTTTTTGGATTATTTTGTGCATTAAGTTGTAGTTTTAATATTTTATCCGTTTTGTGCAAATCTCTAATTACAAACTCGGTTATTTACAATTTTCGGGTGAATGAGATCCGAGTTTGCATGACATTTCAAGCTAAAAAATGTCCCAAATCACCCCAAGCCTATCCAAAAATAGCAAATATAAAATAATAGGATAACATATAGGTAACTTTTGGTTTGCAAAAATATTCGGTCTTGTTCCATTGTATAGCACCAGGATACCTGACTGTAGATGATGAGATAATTGAGAATCAAAATCTGTGACCAATTCCCAGAGCAGGTTGTGGGTGATGTTATGTTAGGGGAAAACACATCAATTATTTTACTATACAAAAGCTTCCACAAACATCACTGCTTTGTATAGTACTCTGCAAATACACCCAAAAAAATCACTTCATTTGCAGTTGCAGTGGGCTTTCTTGCACGTCTCATTTTGCTCCTTTACCCCACACATTTCTGTGTTTCTATAAAATATCCATTACAGCATTTTATTCATACCTTCTATTTATGGTTTATTTCACTCTGATATCGAGGGAATCAAGCTGGGTTGATTGCAAGATAAAAAAAAAAGGGTTATAGGGGCTAGGCGTAAAATCTGAATATAGGTGTGACTGAATGTACATATATATTAGGGTTTGTGCCATATTACGTAAATATCCCCAATCACAATATTATATAAAAATAATATTTACATATCTAACATCCCCCTCAAGTTGAGTCGGGTTATGAACCACAACCAACTTGTCTCTCAACAACTGAAATCGGGCACTGTGAAGCGGTTTAGTAAGAATGTCTGCGACTTGGTCATCTGTGTTGATGTGTCGAACAAAAAGCTGTTTTGAAGCCGCTGAACAAAATGAAAGTCAAGCTCTAGATGTTTCGTGCGATGATGAAAAACTGGATTCGCAGTGAGATATGTAGCACTCAAGTTGTCACACCATAGAATTGGTGAACTTGATAGCCTAATGCCAATATCAGCCAAGACTAACCTGATCCATGATAACTCTGATGTGGTTGTCGCAAGAGCACGATACTCAACCTCAGTCGAAGAACGTGAAACAGTGCATTGCTATCGAGAGGCCCAAGAGATAAGATTCGTACCAAGGAAGATTGTGAACCCCGTAGTAGATCGTTGATCATCCGGGTCACCCGCCCAATCTGAGTCAGAAAAAGCATTGAGATTAATACTAGGTTTTCCCTGTGTATCGAAGACCGCAGCTGTGGGTAGCTCATAAGTATCTGAAAATCCTCTTCAAGACTTGCCAATGCATCTGCAACGGAGATTGCATAAATTGAGCCACTTTATGCACTGCAAATGCCAAATCTGGTATACTAATTGTCAGATATTGTAGCCCTCCGATAAGGCTACGATAATGTGTTTTATCTTCAAATGGCGGTCCGCCTTTGATTGATAATTTACTCAGATGGGTTGCCGGGTTTGAAATTCCCTTCGAATCCGCCAACTTCAACCTGAGAAGTAAATCATTTGCATACTTTTGTTGGTTGATAAAGAGGACCTCATCATGGCGAATCAACTCCATACCGAGAAAGTACTTGGTCGGACCCGAGTTTTTTATAGCAACCTGAGACTGAAGATGGCAAATTACGTCTGCTTCAACGTTTCCATTATTTCTCAGCAGTAACAAATCATCGACATAGATCAAACAGAAAACAATAGATTAACCAACACGAAAGTAGTAAAGTGAAACATTTGCTTTGGATCCCACAAAACCATAAACCGACAAAGCTTGTATCAATCTTCTATGTCACATCCTTGGAAATTGTTTCAAATCATATAGAGACTTTCTTAAACGATAAACGTGTCCCAGTTTCGTCTTGTCCACAACACCTAACAGTTGTGACATATAGACAAGTTCATCCAAGTCACCATGTAAAAAGGCATTCGACTCATCAAGATGAGAGATTGACCAACTGAAAAAAGTCGCCAGAGATAATAAAAGTCGAATTGTTGTAGGCTTTACAACTGGGCTAAATGTATCATGAAAATCAAGGCCAGGACTCTGGTGAAAGCCCTTTTGCAACAAAATGAGCTTTGTAATGCTCAACAGTACCATCGGGATTCAATTTTGTCTTGAATAATCACTTACTACTAATAATATTTTCTTGAGGGGGAGGCGGTACTAGTATCCAAGTACCATTGGAAATCAATGCAGAATATTCATCAGACATAGCTTTCCGCCAATGTTCGAATTTCGAGGCTTCAGTGAAACATGTCAGGTTCCGGGGAACGAGAGTGGTTGTGTTAAGGGTAGGCTTTTTGGGTAACTTGTTGGTGTCTTTTCGAGTGGTTATCGTTTTAGGGTAGTGTTTTTGTTTGCGAGGTTGGCGAGATGGTTTGTTGGGTTCGAGAAGTGGCTCGGTAGGCTGCGGTTTGGATTTGGGGAAGGCTACGGCAAGGGGAACATCAAGTACATCATCAACTGAGGTTTGGTTTTGCCCAGAAGGTGACGGGTTTAGTTGGATAGGAGAAGGAACATTTATGGTAGGGTGAGGTGGCGGTGTAGGTAATAATGGTTGTATGTGAACCACATGCAACGAAATAGATGAAGAACTAGGATCTAAAGCAACCATGTTACTCAAATTCGAATAGGCAAACACCTATTCATCACATAGTACATGGCGTGAGATATAGATTTAATTGAGAACAAGATCGAAACAACGGTAACCCTTATGAATTTTACTATAACCAAGAAAGACATGTTTACGAGACCGATAATTCAGTTTGTGAGAAGTGTAAGGACGCAACCATGGATAACATAAACAACCAAATACTCGTAGAAACAAGTAATTAGGTTCATGCTAAAATAAACAGAAAAATGGTGAAGAATCACGAGTGTGAAACAATGGCATACGATTTATTAAGTAAACAACAGTTTCAAATGCATTATACCAGAATTTCATTGGAAGATTAGCTCGATTTAATAGAGGTAGTCCTGTTTCAACAATATGACGATGCTTACGCTCGGCAGCTCCATTTTGCTCAAGCGTATACGGGCATGACATTTTATGAGAAATGCCATTTTCTGCAAGATATGATCTCATGGTAATAAATTCACCACCCCATCAAATTGAAAGGTTTTGATAGAACGCCCAAAGAATTTTTCTACAATACAATGAAATTTGATAAAGGCATTCAATACTTCAGATTTACGATGTGGAAAATAAATCCAACAATAATTGCTAAAAGCATCATAAAAAACCAAATAATAAGAAAACCCATCATGTGATTCAACAGGAGAAGGTCCCCACAAATCAGAACAAAACAAATCCAATGGTCCCAAAGCAGTAAACTCAGATAACGAAAAAGGTAACCTATGACTCTTACTAACTGCACAACTAGAACAAATAGTAGATGCGGATTTATTTGAATTAAAACTAATCTGATAATGATGAAGAAGAAGCAAAACAACTGGAATAGCAAGATGACCAAGCCTTTCATGGCAAGTGGATAGTGATGTAAGGTGATAAAGAGCCGGAGCTCGAACCCTAGTTGGAAGTGAATACAACCCATTCTTATTCGGTCCTCGAAGAATCACCTGTTTGGAATGAGGTCCTTCACAACAAAGAAACCATAAAAAACTCAACATTAGAACGGGTTAGTGTACTAATATAAACAAAATTCATATTTGACTCAGGAACATGTAAAACACTAGATTGCTTTAATGACCTATTTTTAGCAAGAAGAAAGGATGAACCAACATGTTTATTGTGAAGGGTTGATCCATTACCTAGATGAACTTCTTCTTATCCCGAATACTCAGAATGTAGATTTAGATGCCCCAAATCCAAAGTCAAGTGGTGGATTGCTCCACTATCCGAGATCCAGTTGTTGTCTGCAGGTGTAACTGTTGTATCGTTGGATGTAGGTGGGTGATGATGACGAGGGTTTTTAAGTCTAGGAGAGGGACATTGGCGTGACATGTGATCGAAACCATGACAATTATGGCACTTAATTGTAGAGATATCTAATGGTGTAGTATAAGATTGGCGATTTGTATATAAGGACCCGAAACCTTGCTGGCCTTATGTCTGCCTCCATGGAGCTGGAGAATAGTCGTGGGGTCACTACGCCATAGATGCCCTGTTGCAACACCGGAAAAATGTTGCTTAAAGTGCTAAAAATGATGCAACAGCTTCTGTTGCAACACTTATTGCAAAAAAAAAAGTGATGGTTCTGCTCTCCTTGCAATAGGTGCCTGTTGTAAAAAATTTTGTATCTGTAGCAACCCACCAAAAAAGCGTTGCAACAGGCAACTGTTGCATCACTTATTGACCCTATTGCAACTCAATTTTTTGTGTTGCTAATAAGTTTCCTGCCGTCACAGTTAACGGCCATTAGTATGTTAGCAACACTTTTTTGACGCAACGGCAACACTGTTTTTAAACACTTTATTTATAATTTGCATCACTTTTATTCAAGTTTGCAACACTTTTACCTTACACTTTATTTTTAATTTGCAACACATTTTTCATTATTGCAACATGCTTTTCATAATTGTTTGTC
>CATIWQ010514045.1:0-47552 GCA_949673415.1 Euphorbia schlechtendalii
GGCCAAAGGCCCTCGCGGGAGTCCCCCGCGAGGGGTGACTAGCACCCTCGCGGGGAGCCCCGCGAGGGCTGCCAAAGGCCCTCGCGGGAGTCCCCTGCGAGGGGTGACTAGCACCCTCGCGGGAGTCCCCCGGGAGTCCCCCGCAAGGGGTGACTAGCACCCTCGCGGGGAGACCCGCGGGGGCTGCCAAAGGCCCTCGCGGGAGTCCCCTGCGAGGGGTGACTAGCACCCTCGCGGGGGGCCCTGCGAAAGGCCCTCGTGGGGGTTCCCCGCGAGGGTGTTCTAGCACCCTCGCGGGGAGCCCCACGAGGGGTGGTTAGTACCCTCGCGGGAGTCCCCCGCGAGGGTAGCCAAAGGCCCTCGCGGGAGTCCCCCGCGAGGGGTGACTAGCACCCTCGCGGGGAGCCCCGCGAGGGCTGCCAAAGGCCCTCGCGGGAGTCCCCCATGAGGGCTGCCAAAGGCCCTCGCGGGAGTTCCCCGCAAGTGTGGTCTAGCACCCTCGCGGGGAGCCCCGCGAGGGGTGGTTAGCACCCTCGCGGGAGTCCCCCGCGAGGGTGGCCAAAAGCCCTCGCGGGAGTCCCCCGCGAGGGCTGCCTCACGCAGCTTTGCGCGAGGCTGTCTCGCGCAAGCTGCCTTGTGCAGCCTCGCGTGAGGCTCTCATGTCTTTTTTTTTATATATATATATATGTATATATATTTTTATTTTTTTTTAGTTAAATAATTTAAATCGTCCGAGGAGGATTCCCATATGAAGATCGTCAGATGGTCGAAAATTGTGTGATTCGAGGATAAATTTCCCGAAAAGCCGTCATCATTGAACGCGCGAGCTGGTACAAAATCCCATGCTCACACTAAGTCATGTATAGAATACGTTAATCAGTTCATAAAAAATATCATTTTAAAATATTATAATCAATCATGGATAGCATAAGGCAAGCTCTAATACCACTGTTGGTTAATCAAGATACTAACTGAACATGCAAAGTTGCAAGGTGGAATTTCAAAACTTAAAATTAACCTAAAGATCTCCTAAGCATGCCATGATTGATATAATCTAAGTCAAAACATTTCGTAGATGCTTTTAAGTTTATAAAGCTTATAAAAGAAACGTAACATCTAAGTTTATAACATTACAAGTTGATGCGTGCTTTCTCTTTCTTTGGTAGTGGTGTTCCCTTAGAGAAATTTTGTAGAACTTCATTAGCATGAGCTTCCAAACTAGGATAGCTTCTACAATTGATCCACATAGATCTTCAGCGATGAAAACCTCGTTGAAGAAGAACCCATTAGTAAACAAGACTACTAGACCACTCAAAGACCAACATGAAAATAAACTAAGAAGGATCACTTTAGAAAGAGCCTTCAAAAGAATTCTTTGTTGTTTGGAGAAACTCGTGAAGGATCTCACATAACAAATGAATAAAGAGATGTCGAACTCAGAGAGAAAGGTTGAGTTGATGTATGGAATAAAGAGGAGTTGGAGGCCTATATATAGGGAAAAAGGGGGAGTGTTTGACTCCCCCTCAAACACAAAGTGGGATGGGAATATTACCATCCCACTTAGAGGGTTAGCCACGTAGGTCACTTAGACCTGCGGGCTAACCTGTGGATCTATCACAAGGCAAGCCCATGCTTGCGACCTGCTCAAGCCAACTAGCGCCCGTGGGCTTACCTTGCATGCTAGCGGACCGTGAGCTTTTCAGCTAGTGGGGCAGCTGCGTTGGCCCCACTCCGAACATCCCATGTTCGTTTGGGGCCCACTCACAATAGGAAAATTCCCTTGCTCCGCTCTATGCAATTTTTCCTTATTTTCTCTTTATTCCCTTTAATTAATAATTCGATCCTACCAATTAATAATTCTTCTAACGAATTCGACAACTAGATATTCTCGGCATAGACCTAGTGTATAGTTTCTTTACTTAGTGCGATAAAGTCCTGAAGTGTGTAACCTCATAGGATCTTAAAGTATTGAGCAGCTAGAGGTTAACCTAAACTTGGCTTCCTATCCTGGAACCTTTAGGCTTAGTATCCCAAATCGATGTGGAACCCCGATAGCTCTAGACGATTAAATTAGCCTTCTAGCAAAGCCATATGATCCCTCAATACTTGGAAAGCTAGAGGCTTGGGACTTGATCTGGTTTTGTAGTAGTAACCAATACAATACACACCTTCCATCAGGTTAAGTACCATCCAGTTTATTAATCTCGGATTAAGTGTTAGCTGATGTAATAACCGTAGCTATCCTGGAAGTAGACTTGTTCACGAAGAATCACTCGACCATTATGTATCAAGATTGACTAAAAACCCATTTTATGAATCTTATACTCCGATCAGTGGTTTATGAGTTTGTCACTTCAACAAGGGACCTTACGATACATCTCTCACTATATAACTATATCAGGAGTGATGGATCTTATCTTGACTGCTCAGCTTACCAACATGTCAGGGTATGAATAAGTATGATCCAAAGTATAACAACTCCTACACAAGGTAACTAGTATATCAAGTTTGAGGATATTTGTACTACTACTACAATAAGACATGAAATCAACACATGGATATAGTTAATTCTGAGTGTCTGTCTTATAGCTGTCTCCAATTTATTACTCGAATACATTCATGTGTTAACTCAAGGTACCACCTTTAGATCGTGAGATCGGGTGCTTGGATCTAATCCAAGGAGTAAGCCTACACATGCTAGTCTATCTGTTCAATTGATGTCCAATCTCAATCAAACTATGACTAGGGATATTTAAACTATTCATAGTAGCACGTATGTGCAGTTCTCACACCATATAGCTCCCACTATATCCTCTCACTTTTATTCTATGAAGTAGTCACGGACTTTGTTCCATCAATGCACATATACATATTCAATGCAATAAATATATGATACCAACGAGATGCATAAATAAATTAAAAGCACAATAAGCAACAAAGATTCCCTAATTATTATTAATAATCTGAAATCGTTTGTACATTTTATATCTAATAAAGACATATCACTATAATTGCCTCTAGGGCATACATATTGTCTAACATTCTCTTAATCCACAGTAGTTGTGCTACGCAACTTTTGCTGCCATGTACTCAGCTTGAACTATAATCAGCGTAACATAAGTTTGATTCTTTCTATATCATGACATAAAGCATTCTCCAAGGAAATCGCATCCTCTTGTGGTGATTTTCCTATTGAGCTTGTCTCTTCCATAGTTTACATATGTGAATTCTCTAAGAGTAAAATTTGAGATGTTTAGATACCATAGTCTTGTATCAATTGAACCTTGCAAGTATCGGAGAGTTCTCTTAACAGTTGCTAAGTTAGATTCTCTGATGTCAGCCTTATAACGTGAGCAATAGCATACAAAGTATTGAATATCATGCCTACTAGCTCTTAAGTAAAGGAGAGAACCAATAATATCTCTGTAGAATTTGCTATTTACAAGCTTACCAGCTTCATCCTTAGTCAAGATTGTATCAATGGCCATGGGAGTGGATATTGGCTTCAAATGCTCCATACTAAACTTCTTCAAGACTTCTTTGGCATATTTAGCTTGATTGATGGAGATTCCATCTTCACTTTGCTTGATTTACAATCCAAGGAAAAAGTTGAGCTCTCCCATCATTGACATTTCAAACTCACTCTTCATTTGCTTGCTAAAATCCTTTTAAAGATTCTCATCGGTTGCTCCAAAGATGATGTCATCTACATAGATTTGGATAAGTAACACATCATCTTTTTTTCGCATGATAAACATAGTCGTATATGCTTTTCCTCTTTCATAGTCTTTGCTAATTAGGAAATTTTTCAGCTTCTCATACCAAAATCTAGGAGCTTGCTTCAATCCGTAGTGAGCTTTCTTTAATTTGAAGACATGCTCAGGATTCTTTAGATTTTCAAAGCTTGGAGGCTGGCGCACATACACTTCCTCTTGAATGAAACCGTTTAGAAATGCACTCTTGACATCTATCTGAAATAACTTGAAGTTCATATGGGATGCAAAAGCATAGAGAATCCTGATCCCTTTAATCCGAGATATATGAGCATAGGTTTCATCATAATCTATGACTTCTTGTTGGTTGTAGCTTTGAGCAACAAGCTTGACTTTTTTCTGACAACAATGCCATCTTCATCAAGCTTGTTCTTGAAAACCCATTTGGTGTTGATGATTGATTTTCCTTTAGGCTTAAGAACTAGATCCCAAACATCATTGCTCTTGAACAGATCCAATTCCTCTGGCATCGCAATCATCCAATAGTTATCTCCTTCTGCATCTTCGAACTTCTTGGGTTCAATCAATAAGATGAAAGCTGGATGGCTCATCATCTTGTTAAGCTGACCTCACGTTATTACAGGATCATGAACATCATTTATAATACTTTTGAGTGGGTGATTGCGATGATTTCTAATCTCTCTTGGAAAACTCGAGTCTATAATGAGAGTCTCTACTTTAGGTTGATGAGGTTAAGGTTGATCTTCTACTTTGTTAAAGTTGAATGGAAGATCTTCGTCAGCTTTAACTTCCTCAATTTCTTGCTCTTGTACTAGGTTGGGAAGCACAGAGAGTTTCATGCTAAGTTGATTATCAGATGGTTTATTCCTTCATCTTCATCAGATGGTCATCTATCTGTGTTGTCAATTTCATCGAACATGCATAAACTCCTCTAATAAGCCAGTTCCCTTGACATATAATCTATATGCCCTGCTGTTAATTGAGTAACCCAGAATAATACCTTCATCAGCTTTTGGATCAAACTTACCTAGCTGCTCCCTTGGTATTTAGAATGAAACACCTACAGCCAAATGATCTGAGATGACCAATCTCAGGCTTGTGCCCTCGCCAAAGCTCATTGGATTAATACCCGATTCATGATATAACAAGCTGTGTTAACAACTTCTCCCCTAAAATTACTTTGGTAGATTGTTATCACTTAGCATGGATCGAGCCATTTCAACTATGGTTTTGTTCTTTCTTTCTACAACCCCATTTTATTGAGGAGTATAAGGAGCAGAAAAGTCTTGGTCAATGCCATGTGCTGAATAGAATTCTTAGAAATGAAAGTTCTTGAATTCACGTCCATGATCACTTTAGATTCTACTGATTTTAGTTCCTAGCTCATTCATTATCTGGTTACTGAGTTTGACAAAAGACTCAAAGGTTTCATCTTTTCTACTCAACAAGACTATCCAAGTGAACCTGGTGAAGTCATCCACAATCACTAATGAGAATCTGTTTTTGCCCATGCTCATAGTTTGAACAGGACCAAATAGATCAAGGTGGAGGAGCTCCAACAGTCTCTTATAGACCTAAATGACTTTTTAACTTGCTTACCAAGCTGGTAAGCTAAGAAAAGTCTATCTTTCTCAAAGTTAATACTAGGTAAAAAACCAAAAATAATTGCTTTTTGGCTAACTTGGATAGAATGTTCATATTTATATGACCCAACCTTTTGTGCCAAAGCTACGAATTATCATCCTTAGATACAAGATAAACATTAGTGGAGCCTGGGGATAAATCAATCATGTACACATTATTAATACTGGGAGCAAAGAGTATAGTTGAGTCAGTCTTACAGTTAATAACTGAGCAACATACTAAGTCAAATGTAACCTTCATGCCTTTGTCACAAAGTTGGGCTACACTTAGCAAGTTGAACTTTATTCCTTTAACCAAAGACACCTCTTCGATTGAAGGAGAAACACCAAAGTTTCGCACCCAACAATCTTCCCCTTTTGGTTGTCTCCAAAGCTGACACTCCCATTTCTTTTACCCTTCAATGACATGAACTGGCTTTCATCTCCCATCATATTCCTAGAGCATCTACTATCCAAATACCACATTCCAGTATTATCAACAGATCTCAGGCTCACTTGCAAAACAATTACGTTTTCATGGGATACCCATGCTTTCGAGCTGGGTCCTCCCTTGTTAGTACTGCTTAGATTAGTAGAGTCATACTCATCATAATAACCATTTTTATGGGTACATATTACTATGGTATGTCCAGCTTTTCCACAAAAGCCACACGTTGCTTTTATTTTGGGATGGTTCGCTTTCTTCTTTTTAGTGGAATTCTTCCTCTTAGAATTGCGGGTCTGGTTACTCGAAGATGGACTGTTAGCTGGAGGAGAAAAGCTGTTATCTCTGCAGTCAACTCATCTAATCGCTTAGTGAGCTTGCTATTATGACATTCACGATATTCTTCTTTTCTCAAAGAAAGTGGATATTAAGAGATAAGGAAGCAATTGTATCTTCCTGATCTTCACTTCTCCTCACTAGCTCTTTGATGTTTTTGCCAGACTTATTAATCAGCTTCATCCCATCAAAGAGTACTTGGGCGAATTCTTCTAATGATAAAGGGATTTTAGGATGTACCTCAGTTTGAGCATTCTTCCCTTTGTTTCGCTCAACTTCAGAGTCAGCAGCAGATGAATTACTCTTGGAAGCAGATGCTGAGCCCTCACCCCTATAATTCTCAATCGCCATCAAGCAGAGGTTGGCACAATTAGATGCTTGTTCATCTGATGATGAAGATTCCTCGGAGTCACTCCATGTGGCAGCAAGTGCCTCATTTTTCTTTGCGAACCTCTTCTTGAATCTATCCTTTTTGGTTTTAGGACAAGGTGATTGAATATAACCCTTCTCGCCATAACCAAAACATTTGATGACCTTGTTATGCTCCTTCTTGGGTCCTTCCTTAGCTCCACACTAGTGCTGAGTTGGTTTGGTTTTTCTGCGAAATTTCTTCTTACTAAATTTCTCATCCTTCTTAATGAAGCGCTTGAATTGTCTCGTCAGAAGTGTCATCTACTCATCTAAATCACTACTGGTTGATTCTTAAGATGAATAATCTTTTAGGATAATGGTTCTTCCCTCCTTTTCCTTTCCTTTACTCCTTTTAGAGTCATCAATATATTTTCTCAAGAGCATCTCTTGAGTTAGCAAGGTGCATATCAGCTCATCGTAGCTGTAAGTCTTAAGGTCGTGAGCTTCCTCGATCGCGCTCTTCTTGGCATCACATTGAATAGTGAGAATTCTAAGAATTTCTTCTTCGGTGATTTATTTTCCCAATCTTTTCAATTCATTAATAATATTAGTGAACTTGGTATTCATGGATTGAATACCCTTGCTAGCGTCCATCTGGAACAACTCATACTCTCAGAGCATGAGGTTGATCTTGGACTCTTTGACCTTGTCAATCCCTTCGTAGGTGATCTTAGCTTTCTCCAGCCTGAGACCCTATTAAAATCTATAAGATTCGCTACCGCATTCTCTTTGAGAATCCTCAGGTTAGCATCATAATAATCCTCTAGATCAACTACAATACACTCCTTATTCTGCATAATTGTGGGAATTCTGGGGCCAAGCTCTATCTCTAGACATGCTTGCATGCTCTGTGATTGAATGATATTTTATGTGATTTTTCCAAAATGTGTAGTGTTAGCCATCAAAAGTGGAGGCTTGGTCATAGACATTCCTTCTTTAAGGAGTGTTGTCTGCCCTGAGCCAGAACTATAGTTGTTGTAAGCTATTAGGATCTTTAACTCTTAGGCAATGAGTATAGAAGCTGAGCACTTACTTTGATACCACTTATTGGTCCGCGCTAGCTTAAATAACAAAGTAGGGGGGTGAAAGCAATTACTTAGTTTGTTTTAAGATTTATAAAAATTGTTTCCAAGTTCAGTTTTTAGATGTGTGTTGAGTAACGTATGCTGTGAGGAAGTCTAAAAACTATAAACTACTCATCTTCACTAAACTAGTTTATCTTCAATCTGTGTTGAGTACTTTACTGAGCTTGGATTGGTTTTTTAAGAAAAACTTATAAATAGAGAGATGATGAATGAGCAAAAATACTATAAAGGCAATGACAAGGTTTAAGAAAGTTAACACCTGAGATTTTATTCTAGTTCAGCCTTGAGCCTACCTCCAATCCCCATATTCCTTTCCGAGCTTTAATCCACTAGTGATTTCTTTCCTTCCTTAGGCGGAGAAGCCTTTACAGTGAGTAGATGTGATTACAGAAAGTTCATTTCTTTCTAACTACCACTCAACCACAGTTTAGGTATCCTTCCTAAACTATCTCACAAATTTAATTGAATGTTTGCAAATTAAGGATTTCAACTTAGAAAAATCGTTGAATCCTTTTACATTGTTAAATTTAATCTAATTTCTCTCTATTACAAACAGATGGAAAGATGAGCGTTTGCTTTAGAATGCTTGATTTTGGAATTTCTGAATGCTAGGAATAATTTGTTAGTATTTTAGCTCTTAAGAAATTCGAGGTGATTCACCAAGTTTGAATGTCTTCTTCAATCTTCTATTTATACTTGGAAGAGTTGAAAGTAGCCATTGCATCCTGATTTGATCTTCAATTTCTCTTCTCTTCACAGCTTTCAAATTTGTCCATTTAAACAAATTCCAAGACGTTTAGAGATAAAGAATATGCACGTTGAAGCGTGAGATTAATTCGTCAATCTCGTTGCATCAAAAACTTGTTTCTTCAAGCAATTCCATTCAGAGAGAGAGGCATGCGAGATGCAACATGGAAGCTTGTGATTAGTCTGGTTGCTGACGTTGCATAGTTGTGCGGAGACACTGGTGAAACGACACATGTCAGAAAATACCTTTTGCGTTGGACGCTAGCGAGGAATCTCCAACATTCCGTACTGACACTTTTTGGTTATTTGGACCACTTTAATATTTTTTTTAATTTTAGCGCTTTTTACCTAAAAAGCATCAAAGGAATATTTTGTCTCTCATAGACAACTAAAAGCACGTGTGTCATAATATTTCCAAGTGTCAAAGAACTCAGCTTTTAATTACTAAAAACTACTCAACTTCGCTGAGTCTATATCTTATAAACTACATAATACTCAGCCTAACTCATTTTCTCTTACTCTTAGGCATAACTTGATTAAAACTCAGCAAACTTAGTTGTTTTTCCTTGAACAAACTCAAGTAATCTTGTTTAATCAAGAGTTTACTTAGTACTTAATTAATTTCACTTTCCTAGGCAGGTTATTTCCAAAATGTTTTAATTACTGTGAGGTACTATTAACTTGGGTTTAACAAGGTGTTTGCATGTTATTCTTCTCTTATATTTTGCTTCAAGTCTTACTTATAGCAAATTGCTCTGTTCGGCTTAAGTTTATCTCCTCCATGAGTTAATAATCATTGCTTAAAAAATACATATTCTTTGCAGGTTTTATTAGAAAATATTTTGGATTTGGGAGCTACAAAAGATGAATACATTGAAGTTATTTTTGGTTTTATAAGTTATTTAATTGGTTGAATGTAACTAGCTAGGGACTCGAAATCAATGTTATTATACTATTTGATTTGATATTCTATACTCATCAGCTTTATAATAAGCTAATGAATTGGAGAATGTATACATTTTGATGAATGCAATCATTAAATATATAGAGAATTTGTTTTATATTTGAGTATGTAAAAGATTAATTATACGTATGCAGGTAACAATTGGAATATAAATAGAGAATAAATCGAGAAAATTTTTTTATCATGATGCTAAAACTGTCATAAAAGTTGTCACAGTTTTTTGACGATGAAAGTGTCACAAAAAATGTCAGACATTTTATGACGGAACCACTGTCATGATTAGTGTCGTAAATACGTGATGGAGTTAATGTCACTAAAAATGTCATAATTTCATGACAAATAACTCATCACAAATCCGTCACTAGATATGTTAGAAAGCACATCACAAATTTAGTGACACGTGTTTTTGTGACGGATAGCTCTCCATCACTTTCCACGTCACAACAGCTAAATTGTGATGAAATGTCGAGATATTGTGACGGATAATATTGTCATGAAATCACATTTTTCTTGTAGAGAAATATTGAACATAAAAAAGAGTGGAAAATAAAATATATAGACTCTATTTGATAACTATAAAAATAGGTATTTTTCCTTTTCAAAAAGATGGAGATAAAATAAGTGTTTGGTAAAAATTCAAAACAAATGTACAATTGTTTTTTCTTAGGAAATCATCTACCTTTCCAAACCTCAACAAAAATCAACTTTTATAGGATCTTTTTGAGGTTTGAAATTTTTTTTAATATAATCATTAGTTAAAGAAAATATCTACTAATTAACGCACATATTAGTTGTTTGGATTTTATTTATCTTGATCTCAATTAATTCATATTATTTGTTATTTAAATTTATCCTATGCAAATTATTTAAGTTTATATTAACTCATGTATTTTTAACAAACTTACAGAATATTGGAAGCAAGTTAGTCACAGACAATTATTGTGGAGAATTAATTGTTGTAACTAATCATGAAACCAGGTGTTAGCACGGGATTCTTGGTCCCTCTCGCGAAGCGAGGATAAGAAGTATTTTCTCTTGTCTCTCTTATTCCAGTAATCCGCTTTGAGGTTAAGAGACGTTCGGAGGAGATCTTGGTTTTTTGGAAGCCAAAGCCGTTCAAAACCATAAAACAAAAAAATAGAGAAAACCAACCTAGAATTGTCTATCCCAGTCGAACCAGCTCGAACCGGGTCGATACTGGTCCAATACAAGCCTCGACCAGACCAATACTAGTCTGCTCCAATGGGCTGATCTCAGTCAGTAGGACCGGTCTCGGCCTTGCTTACATGGTAAGGCCGGTTCAGGCTATCTTGCCAACCACTTAAACATTTTCTTCCCTTTTTTACCCTTAATTTAATTTTACCCTTCTCAAAAATACCCTTTAACCTACACTTATTTACCTTTTTTTACCAAATTCTATAAAAGTCTGAAAATTAGGATGTTGAGGGGTTATAAGTTCTTACCTTTTTGGGAAATTTTAGAGAGAGAATTCTAGAGAAACTATTAGGTTTTTAGAGAAAAGTTAGGAAAATTCTCCACTTCCTTTTTTTCAACGTTTTTCTCCGAAAACTCCCTTTTCCTTTCAGGTTCTTCGAGTTAGAAACTAAAAATCTAATCCCGGGTTTCTTATTCCCCACAAAAAACCTACCTTCCATCATTCTCCAACCAAGAATCAAGTAAAAACACTTCAAGATCTCTTTCTTTGACATTTTTGGTTCCTAAAGTTGGTGATTCGCATCGGAGGGGTAAGATTTTGAGCTTTTGAAGATTCTTGGTTTGATTTTTATGCTTTTTTTATTACTTTTCTGCTTTTTTTGTTGGTTTTTTCGGATCTATCCCTATGGACAGACCGGTACCTGTCCAATCGGATTAGTACCGACCCACCTTAGGGTGCTATAAACCTGTTAGGTCGATACCAACCTAGTGGTAGAGCCGGTCCAGCCTGGTACCTCCACGATCGGTACCGACTGGTTTGGAGTACCAGTCAGGTACTGAACAAACTAGACCAGTACCGGCCCTTATAGGGTCGGTCCCAACCGGTCTGGCGGGTACCGGATTGTTACCAGTCGGGACCCTCCTATTTTATGTTTCTGCCCTAGTTTGTTTATTTTTTCGTAGTTAATTATAGTATTAGTCCCCCACACGACTGGAAATCCATTTTCCCCGATAACCAACCACATTTATGCCATGTTTGAAATAATAAAATTTGATAATCAATCAAGTGAAAAATAAATTATTTTCTAATAAAAGCGTGTGGAGAACCCGAATTCCCCACTTTTAAAGCTATAAACACGCGATTCACCCTAATCTAACTTATGCTACTAATTGCTTCTTGTTTGATTAATTAACTATGCCATGATACTGTGTGCCTCATGCTGAAATTTGTGGATGTAGGTATGTTGAACCCAAGTTAAAATACTTAACAGTATTAGAGTTTTGGAAATAACAAACTTATTAAGATAGTGAAATTAATTAGGAACTGAGTAAACTCTCAATTAGACAAGTTTTACTTGAGTGTGTTTTAGAGAAAACAACTCAGTTTTACTAAGTCTTAATTAAGTTATAGCTTAGAGAAAGAAAATTTATGTGCTGAGTACACTATAGTTTATGCGATATAACTCAACATGTGCTGAGTATCCTTTTACTTAGTGAAATACTAAGTATTTCTAAGACACTTAGAATATTATGACACTTGTACGGTTAACCGTTTCTATGAAGATAGAATATTCTCTTTGATGCTTTTCAAGTGAAAAACATTGAAATCAAAATTTATATTCATGTGTTCCTCACAACCAAAAGGTTTCATTAGGGAATTTTGGAGATTCCTCATAAATGTCCAAAGAAAAAAGGCATCTATTGACAAACATCGTTTTCTCAATGTCTTCGCGCAACTCTGCAACATCAGCAAATCAACCTACCACATGTTTCCATGTTGCACCTCACGCGCTCCTCTCTCAAATGGATTTTCTTGAAGAAAAGAGTTTTTGATGAATCAAAGATTAACGGTTAAATGTCGCACCTCAACATTCAAAATCATTATCTCTAAAGATCCTAGAATCTGTTTTAAATAGGCAGATTTGAAAGTTGTGAAGAAAAGTGATTTTGAAGAAAAAGTCAAGATGAGAAGTTTGCAACGACTATTCCCAGCATCTACAACTATAAATAGAGATGAGAGCAAATGTTCAAACTTGGTGAATCATCTCGAATTTCTTAAGAGCTGAATCTTTGTCAAAGTAATCCCAACATTCTAAATTTCCAATTCAAGTAATATAAAAGCAAACAACTTAGTTTCCAATCTGTTTGTTAGAGTGAAATCAAATAGGCTTAGAATCTTAGCTAAGCTATTACATTGTAAAGAATTCAACGCTTTTTATGAGTTGAAATCCTCAATTCTTATCTTTCTATCTAAAATATGTGTGAGTCAGTTTAGGAAGGGTACCTAAAATGAGTATTGAGAGGTAGCCAGAAAGGAGATTACTTTCTATAAGTGTATACCCACTATAAATGCTTCTCCGCCTATTGAAGGAAAGGAATCACTAGTGGAAAAAAGCTCGGAAAAGAATCTGGGTACTAGAGGTAGGCTTGGAGCCGATCTAGGATAAAATTTCAAGTGTACACTTTCCTTTATATCATTTTACTGCGTTTATAAGTGTTTGTGCTTATACATCAACTCTCGCTTTATTATATCTGCTTGAAAACCAACCTGAGCTGTGTAAGATTATTCAGCACAGCTTGAAGGTAAGCTAAGTCAACAAAGTTGATTAGAATAGTTTTTAAGTTTTTTAGTGCACTAAACATAAGTCACTCAGCACACTCATTAAAAACAACCTGGTTTAATTTTTTGGATTTGTAAAGAATAAGTAAATCTTCATTCACCCCCTCTTCACAATTATTGAAGCTAAAATGGACCAACAACTGGTATCAGAGCAAGTGCTCAACTTATAGACTCATTGTCTAGAGTTAAAGATATGATGGCTTTTAATAACTCTTACAGTTCTGACAAAGGACAAACTACACTCCTCAAGGAAGAAATGTCTATTATCATGCCTCCACTATTCAATGGCCATCATTATGCATTTTGGAAAATCAGAATAAAAAAGTTCATACAATCACAAAGTATGCAGTATGGCTAGCGATCAAATTAGAACCCTGAATTCCCACTATTGTGAGGAATGGGGGACATGTTCCTGTTGATCTAAAAGACTATAATGATGCTGACTAAGGCTCATTAAGGAGAATCCGGTAGCCATTAACTACTTACATTATGCGTTAGATTTGATAGAGTTCAACAAGTTCTCAAGATGTGAGATGGCGCAAGAGATATGGAAAAAGCTGGAAGTCACCTATGAGGGGATTGATAAAGTGAAAGTGTCAAAGATCAATCTTATGTTTTAGGAATATGAGCTATTCTAGATGGGCCGAGCAAGGGTATTCAATCTATGAATACCAGGTTCATTAACATCACCAATGAATTGAAGAGGTTAGGCAAGGATTTCATGGAGGAAGAAATGGTGAAGAAGATCCTCAAAGTTCTCACCAAGGAGTGGGACACAAAGAAGAGTGCGATTGAGAAAGCTCATGATTTGAAGACCTATGGCTATGATGAATTGATAAGCACCTAACAGGAAATGTCCCTAAGAAAGTATGATGATGATTACAAAAGGAGTAAAGCTTTGGAGAAAGAGGGTAAAGCTTTTTTCTTTGCACTTCTCACAAAGAGATTCATGCGCTTCATGAAGAAGGTTGGGAAATCCAACAAGAAGAAGTTTCCCAACAAAAATAAGCCAACTTAGCACCGTCGAGGAGCTAAGGAAAGATGAAAGAAAGAACACAACAAAGATATCAAATGCTTTGGCTATGGTGAAAAAGGTCATCTAGCAGCCCTATCCTAAATCTAAAAAAGACAGATCCAAGAAGAATTTTGGGTGGAAAAATGAAGCACTTGCTACCACATGGAGCAATTCAAAAGATTATTCATCATTTTATGAAGAAGAAACTGACTCCACCAACCTATAGTTGAGGGAGATTGATGGAGAGAAGGGCGGGAGCTCAGCATCTACCTCAAAGGGAAACCATTCTGCTGCTAACTCAAGACCTGAGCAAAATAAAGGGAAAAAAACCCCCCAAAATGATGTGAGCCTGATATCCGTTGATGACACTAGAATGTGTATTTGTGTAGTGGGTGATCAAGGTAGATGAAACTCATTTCATCTCATTAGAGCATAGAAGAAATGGAATGTTAGCTTTAGAGATAACCAAAAAGGTATGATTGTTGGAAGCGGCACTGTGGGTGTTTTTCCTTCAATCAAAGAGGTATCTTTAGTTAGAGGACTCAGGTTCAATTTGCTTAGCATGACCCAGCTCTGTGACAAAGGTAGGAAGGTTACATTCGAATTAGCAAGTTTCATAGTTATTGACTATAAGATTGATTCTACTATTCTCTTTGATTCTATAATCAATAATGTTTATGCGATTGATTTATCCCCTGGATCCACTAATGTGTGTCTTGTATCTAAAGAGGATAGTCCATGTCTTTGGAACAGAAGGTTGGGTCATATAAATATGACCATTCTATCTAAACGGGCCAAAAAACAACTAGTTGTGGGTTTACCAATATCAGCTTCGAGAAAGATAGGCTTTGCTCAGCTTGTCAACTTGATAAGCAGGCTAGAAAGTTAATTAGATCAATTAACAACATAGTAACTAAGTGACCATTGGAGATAATTCATGTAGATCATTTTATTCTTATTCAACCTATGAGTATGGGTGGAAAGAGATTTTCTTGGTGGTTGTGGATGACTTCACGAGATTCACATGGTAGTCTTACCGAGTAACAAAGATGAAATCTTTGAGTCTTTTGTCAAACTCAGTAACTAGATAATGAATGAACTAGGAATTAAAATCTGTAGAATTCGGAGTAATCATGGATGTGAATTCGAGAACTTTCATTTTGAAGAATTTTGTTAAACGTATGGTATTGACTACAATGTTTTTGCTACTTATACATCTTAACAAAATGGGGTTGTAGAAAGGAAGAATAGAACTATAGTTGAGACTACTCGATCCATGATAAGTGATAATAGTCTACCAAAGTACTTTTAGGGAGAAGCTATTAACACAACCTATTATATCCTTAATCGGGTTTTAATTTGCCCAATTTTGGAGAAGACACCCTATGAGCTTTGGTAAGGGTGCAAGCCTAAGATTGGTCATCTCAGATCCTTTGGCTGTATGTGTTTTATATTAAATACCAAGGTGCAAACTCGCTAAGTTTAATCCGAAGGCTGATGAAGGAATTTTTCTAGGTTACTCAACTAATAACAGTGTATGTAGAATATATGTCAAAAGAACTGGTCTTTTAGAGGAGTATATGCATGTAGATTTCAATGAAACTAACAATGCAAATAGTTGTCCATTTGATGAAGATGAAGGAGTAATCCAAGTAGATAATTAACTTAGCATGCTACTCTTTATACTTCCCAACCCAGCACAAGAGCCAAAACTTGAGGTAGTTAAAGCTGATGAAGATCTTTCGATCAACTTTAATGAAGTAGAAGATCAACCTCAGCCTCAACAACAAGTGCATTAGAATCACCCAATTGAAAGTACTATAAATGATGTTCATAATCCAGTGATGACATGAGGATAACTTAGCAGGATAATGAACCATCCAACTTTCATCTCATTGATTGAACCCAAGAAGTTTGAAGATGCAGAAGGAGATGACTACTAGATGATCGTGATGCAAGAAGAAATGGATTAGTTTAAATGCAATGATGTTTGAGATCTAGTTCCTAAACCCAAATGGAAATCAATCATCGGCACCAAATGGGATTTTAAAACAAGCTTGATGAAGATGGTGTTGTTATTAGAAACAAGGTCAGGATTTTTTTTCATAGGCTACAACCAACAAAAAGGAATAGACTATAATGGGACCTATGCACTTGTAGCTCATCTTGAAGCAATTAGAATTCTCTATGCTTTTGCATCCCATATGAATTTAAAACTATTTCAAATGTGGATGTCAAGAGTACTTTCTTAAATGGCTTCATTTAAGTGAAGTGTATGTGCGCCAGCCCCTAGGCTTTGAAGATACGAAGAATCATGAGCATGTCTTCAAACTGAAGAAAGCTCTTTATAGATTGAAGCAAGCACCCTCGTGCTTGGTATGAAAGGTTGACCAACTTCCTACTCAGCAAAAGCTATGAAAGAGGTAAAGTAGTTACAACTTTGTTTATCAAGCATAGGAAGGAAAATGTGTTGCTAGTCTAAATCAAAGTGGATGATATCATATTTGGAGCAATTGATGACAAGCTTCGCAAGAAGTTTATCAAGGAGATCAAGAGTGAGTTTAAAATATCAATGATGGGAGAGCTCAACTTTTTCCTCAAACTACAGATCAAGCAAAGTGAAGATGGAATCTTCATTAGCTAAGATAAATATGCCAAAGAAGTCTTGAAGAAGTTTGACATGGAGCATTTGAATCTAATGTCCATTCCCATGGCCACTAACAAAATCTTGAATAAGTACGAAACTAGTAAGCCTATAGATAGTAAACTCTACAAAGGTGTTATTAGTTCTCTTCTTTACTTAACTGGTAGTATGCCTGATATTCAATACTTTGTATGCCATCATGCGCGTTATCAAGCTGACCCCAAAGAATCTCACTTAGAAACCGTTAAGAGAATTCTCCAGTACTTGGAAGGTTTTATTAATGCAGGTCTATGGTATCCCAACACCTCTTTCACTCTTAGAGGATACTGAGATGCATATTATGGAAGGGAGAAGCTCGATAGGAAAAGCACCATTACAGGATGCCATTTCCTTGGAGAATTGATCACAAGGTTTTAGCTCTATTTATTTTGAGGGCTTATATTCGGTGATGATGCCAAACCCTTATTCTCCACTTCTCTACTGATAAGATAAAAGTTCAAAATACGAACATGTGTTATCAATACCGCTTATGAAAATAGAAAAATGGTGACCACTGCAAGTATACAGTTTCGATGTAGTTTTAAAAGATATCGATCTCACAGGGAAGGAATTCGGTTTTAAAGACCAACTAGAGTTACGGGGTAAAAGAAAATATGGAATTTATATTTGAGGGGTTTGGATGATAGACGGATGAATGGATAGATGTATGAATAGACTAGAGAAGATGTAAAATATAGGGATATTCCTATGAATAAGTTTAACAGAGAAAAACATGCAAAATCATCAAGAATATTTCGTACACTAGATAACTTCAACAAAGAAGGTTCTAGATGCCCTAATATTCAATAATTCATAGTAGAGAAACACATGAGATGAATTTTCTAAATCTAGGGTAAATGAATCATGACACTTATAAGAACCTGGATAACTATATTACTATGCTTAATACGGGTCGCTCTCACAAAGCCATATTTAGCAAGTTACCACTCCAAAAATGTTGGCTCACTAAGCAGCGTTGTAATCACAGATCCAGTGATTATACATAATCTTGTTAACCCCAAACTCACTCTTAAAGTTAACTCGAAAGCATATAACTTGATTAATATAAATGACGCAAAACGAATTACGCGATATGGCACATAGACATATCATAAACTTTGAAATAGAAATTATAAGCAGAAAACAAAGTAAATTTGTAAGGTATGCAAGTGAAAGATAAAGTTGATCAAACAGTACCCACTCTTTAATGGGAGTCATAAATTCTTGCAATTCATACGTCTGCTTTGAATCTGGTCTCGACTCATACAGAACCTCCAAACCTTGAATAAAAGAATGTTGAAGAATGAAAACTTTTATTGATAAGTGCTATACAATTACACTCATACAACAAATGCTCAAATTTGTGTAGAAATATAGTGATCGAAAAATGAATCAAATCACTCATGCATTTTTCTCGCTAAGACTTTGAACGTAGCAAAATCTAGATATTATACTCACTATCTATTCACGCACACTATCATTCAATGCCTTCTAATCATGCCATAACCATGCACCACATGTGCTACAAAATTGTTGAGTTTTGAACCCTATTTATAGAGTACGAAGGGTTCCGTCTATCCAAATGAAGAGTCATGTCCATTGGTGAAGAGTTCCATCACTTCAATATGATTGGATGCAAAGATTCATCCTCATCCACAATGGAAATGCACCTTTTCATGATTGGTTGACTTCCAAAAGGTGTCTTGTCGGTTGGTAGTTGATGGCGGTTGATCGTTCTTATCCAGCGGTTGAAAGAAGAGAAGAATTGACTAAAAATCGTCAAGGTCACGACCGCAAATGTATGTCGCGACCATGAATACTTGGTTGGTAACTTTATGCTGTGAAGTTTAACAAGTCACGATCGCGATATATGTGTCACGATCATGACTTGCCTTTTTCACATGATTCCTCTTTGTGATTTCTACCGATCTTTGACATCTTCGATCCTTTGCTAATTCTTTAAGTTCCATACATCTTGTTGCACCTTTTTCACTCTTTTTGCATAGATTTCCAATTTTAATCATTTTATTTCCAAGATTCACCTAGTATGCATTTGCATAAAAAACAATTACATACCACGTAAAAAGTTTTATATGAAGTATAAAGTGAAATAAAACAATATCATTTAATGATTGATAATATCATGATTATAAGTGTAAATTATCCTCAAGGTAAACAACAGAAGTGTATATAATAGTAATCTAAGTTCGTAACTTATTTGGTGAAAGACTATTGTAGTGAGTATCACATTCCCACGTTGCATAAAGTTCAAGTAAAAGTTCAAAGTTTCCCACAAATTAGTAATGTGCAAATTATATAATTCAGTTGCATACCTTTGCTCTTAATGGAGAGTCAACCAAATTGCGTCTTCATATAAGTGTTATATGCTTACTTGAAAATTTCCTTCTCTCAAGTATAGTATAAAGTATTAAGGACAAAGGAAGCACACTTTGAATAATTTTGATCTCAAGGCATTTTTAGGTAACCTAGGATGCTAAAAACACTCTTAGTGGTTGCAATTTATGCTCCATACCACTCTCCCCTTTTTTCAGTGGTTGCATTTTATGCTCCATACCACTTTCACTCATTTTTTTCTTTTAAGCACATGTTTTTGAAGTACTTTGTACTTGCACCCATTTTTCGTGCTATGCTACTTTTTCTTTTTTCACTCATTGAATGGTTGCAGTTTCTGCTCCGTACCATTCCTCACCTTTTGCATAACTCATTGGTTATTCTCTCTTTCTTTTGATTTTTTCTCTCAATACCCTCATCCTTTATTGATCAATTTCAAAGTATTATGGCTATAGTTTCCCAACACTTTAAACATACTCAATACTTATAGGACTTATTAGAGAATTGCATATAAAACTCATAGTAAGAACACTACTAGATATTACTCCACTTAAACTTATTGGTAGCATTAAACTAAAACTATACAACTTATACTAGATATTTCAAAAAAAAAGCAACTAGTCTAAAAATTTGAAAAAGAGAAATAAAGAAAAGACAAAACCCATTTCATTGAGACGGAGAATCCGGGGGACTATGAGTAAATTGACAATTTTGTTTTCTAAAGAAAGAAAGTAATTTTCGAAGCATCGATTTATTACTCTTCTTTAGAATTTTCATGTCCTTTTTCATTACTCCAAGTTCCGCTTGGCAATTTTCCAATTTTTGTTGCATGCTCACCTTCCAATCTTCCGGAGCTTCATCTTCTTCTTCAGTCATTGGAGCTTTTCCTGGGCGGTGTCTAGCGGTTGGATTAGATGGTGCAACAGAAGAATCTTCATGAGACTAGATTAGCTTCTTGGTAAGGTTGGAGTAGGAGTAGAAAGAATATACACCATTATTCTCTTGAAGAAGTCTGGTATTCTTTAAATAAGTCCCATCCACATAGCAAAAAACTCACCCGGTTGTTGGACATAGGGGAGTTTGCTTCTTGCACCTAAGACGATAGCGGTGATAATTTCGGTCGCCCCAATCTTGTTTCTCATACTTGTATAATTCTTCTTCATCATGTCCCATATGATATCCACGAATTCTGCTTTTTGTTTCATCAAAGCACAAGAAATAACAAACAAATCTTTCTTTTGGACTTGGTATTCTCTACTCGACAAAATACCGAAGTGGAAAGGTATTTGTGGAGAAGAAGAATGCACTCATCCTTAATTAGTTTATTTGGAGAAGTTTTGGGGTCGAAGACTCTCTTACTCATTAAATCCGCCCAAACTTGATTTGATTGAAAAGAATCCGTAATGGTTGATGATTTTTCGACTTCAAACCGGAACCAAGTATGCATCATATCCCTCCTCACGGTATATTGATTACCTTGATTTTGGAATTTTATCGCCTTTTCCTTGCATCTTCATAGTCGAATGTCACTATACATTCGAGAATCCAATCTCAATTTTGTTGAAAACGCAAATCCACAAACTTTGTGAGTCCAAGAGCAGAAATATAAAACTCCATCTCTCTACGGAGATTCAATGTTTCCAAGAAGACCATATCGAGGAATATCATCCCCGTGATATCCAATTTGCTAAGCTTTTGGTAGCACTTGCCCTCTTCTCTTATCCTTAAAGAGAAAGGATAACCATACTTCTCTTGGTATTGTTTAGCTTTCTCATCTATTTGTAGATTTCCTCAAAGACATCTTAATTATTTTGAAATGGAAAGGTTTAAAGAAAAAAAGTTGAATGTTGAAGAGTGAAGATGAAGAAATTTCAGAATTTTTGAAAGCTTTTTGAAGGTTGTTGTGGCTAGGGTTCAACTTAGACCTATTTATAGAGTTATAAGAGGTCTCTAATTGGCCATAATAGTCAATATAGCCATTATTGCTCAAAAGTAGCCGTTAATGGCAGTTACGGACATCTGTCACGTGTTGAATCGCGATCTGTAACGATTATATTTTACCCTTGTCGCGATGGCGAAGGCTTGTCATGATCGTGACTTCCTTAATCATAGAAACAGTAGGTTTTGAAACCTAATATTCACGAGCATGAGATGTATGTCATGGTCGCGATCTTCTTTAATTATTCAAATTCTTCAATTTTTAGACTTTGTACCTATAAAAACTTAGAAACACAAACACAAACAAACATTGTTAAATACAAAAGATAAATATTTACTATTTCATACCTTGAATGATCATGGTGATGATAGTAATTGAACATCAACGTCGTGTTGTTCAAATTTTTATTTCATATTTAAGAAACAGTTACAAACAAGCAATAAATACACAAGCAACTAAACAAACAATAAACAAACGAAAAGAAAAGACTAAACAAGATTCTAAACTTAAATGAAATGAAAATAATTTATTCAGGAGCTAGCGATTCAATCATCTGATCAATCTTATAACGTGACTCTCACAGATCTCTTTCAACATCAAACATCAGAGTGTGGATGTCGTCAATCTTGCAATGAATAGAGACTTGTTCTTCCATTAATTCATTCAACTTCCTCCTAAGATTGGCTGAACTATTCCCTTCTTCCCTAGCAATCTCTCTTTCTCACTTTTTATCAGCTTCTACTCGCTCATCCCATGATTTCCAATCATAGGTTATCCCATTTTCTCCAATGCACTTATTTAGAAATCTGTACTCGAAGAAAACTTTCATAGTTAATTCTGGAATTTCATCTTCGTCAGTAAAGACTTCTGTAACACAACGCATTCTCCCAACTTGTCCTAACAAATTTGCCATAGTTCGACACCCATATGCTATCGTACCAGGATTCATTACGGTAGATATAAGAGTCTCTATCATAATTCCTGATACGTCCATAGGTATGCCATTCTAAACTACTTCTAAGACAAATAATTCTTTGGGAATGACAGTGTCAGAACTAGTCTTGCCAAGCAGTGTAAAGTGAGCAAACAGGGGTCACGAATCCATCGACTATAGGCAGACTCCTGTTTGTATTCAGCTTGGCCAGTAAGGTGATTCCAAGTTGGTAATGGATCCCAACTAGGAAGCATTTTGTAGTAATAATCTTTAGGGAAGCCCAAATTCTTCTTCAGTGCTTTCCTCAACAATTTATGCTTCTTTCCTTGGTGATGAAATTCTAAACAATCCATCTTAGCATTCCTCTATACTAACGATATCAACATTTCCTTACAATTATCCTCACTATTTCCAATAATCATGTTGGAATAGATAATGAAGTTTAGAATCTAAGGTAATACATTACCCTATCATAAATTCCTAAATGAATGAAACTATTCCAATGAATGACATAGGAACTCATGAATTCTACATCTTTGATGGATTCCAAGTGATCACCTTCCTCTCGAGAGTAAATAGGAAAAGGTGCTTCATACCACTCTTGCAGATTCGAAGGAGGAATGAGATTAAATTCGTTAGGGTGTACCATTTTGAAGAAAAGAAAAGGATTGATTGATTTTAAAGGTTTGGAATAAATATGCTGCCCAAAGAAAAAGGATTTTTAGATTTCTGAAGTGAAGAATTATGGAAATTCACACTCTTATATATAGAGTTTGAGAGAAACAGTTGAAAAACTGCCAAACTGCTGCAGTTTTCGCACAAGTCGTGATCGTGATCACAAGTCACAATCGTGATTATACAAAACAAGAAACATAATGTTTTAACAAGGAAATTCACGAGCGTGAGTATATGTCGTGAATGCGAATCTGTAAAATAGAAGAAAATCTTCTATTTGTCCAGAATTAAGATGAAATATTATGACGTATCACTTGATCATTTCATAATCTTTTTACATCTAAGTTAAGATTAGAAAATTGTATAGTATAGGAAAGGAATAAATGGGTAAAAGTTAGTAATTTGTTCCGTAATCTCCTGATCTTTAAAACACACTTGCCTTCCCTGGCAAGGGTACCAAAAACTTGATTTCAAGGTTTTGACTCTATTTATTTTGAGGGCTTATATTCGGTGATAATGCCAAAAACTTGTACCCCACTTCTCTACCGATAAGATAAAAGTTCAAAATATGAACAGGTGTTATCAATACCACTTATCAAAAGAGAAAAATGGTGAT
Source organism: Euphorbia schlechtendalii (assembly GCA_949673415.1). Lineage (NCBI taxonomy): Eukaryota > Viridiplantae > Streptophyta > Magnoliopsida > Malpighiales > Euphorbiaceae > Euphorbia > Euphorbia schlechtendalii. Next base: position 23,334 of record CATIWQ010514045.1, read on the forward strand.
CACTACAAGTATACAGTTTCGATGTAGTTTTAAAATATATTGATCCCATAGGGAAGGAATTCGGTTCTAAAGACCAACTAGAGTTACAGGGTAAAGGAAAATATGGAATTTATATTTGAGGGGTTTGGATGATAGACGGATGAATGGATAGATGTATGAACAGACTAGAGAAGATGTAAAATATAGAGATATTCCTACGAACAAGTTTAATAGTGAAAAACATGCAAAATCATCAAGAATATTTCGTACACTAGATAACTTCAACAAATAAGGTTCTAGATGCCCTAATATTCAATAATTCACCGCAGAGTAACACATGAGATGAATTTTCTAAATCTAAGGTAAATAAATTATGACACTTATAAGAACCTGGATAACTATATTACAATACTTAGTACGGGTCGCTCTCACATAGCCATATTTAGCAAGTTACCACTTCAAAAATGTTATCTCACTAAACAGCATTATAATCACAGATCCAATGATTATACATAATCTTATTAACCCCGAAATCACTCTTAAAGTTAACTCGAAAGCATATAACTTGATTAATATAAATGATGCAAAATGACTTACTCGTTATGACACAAATATATCATAAACTTCGAAATAGAAAGTATAAGAAGAAAACAAAGTAAATTTGTAAGGTATGCAAGTGAAAGTTAAAGTTGATCAAACTATATCCACTCTTTAATGGGAGTCATAAATTCTCACAATTCCTGCATCTACTTTGAATTCGGTCTCGTCTCGTACAGAACCTCCGCTAGGATGCTATTCTTTGTGAATCTCAAATAAAAGAATGTTGAAGAATGAAAACTTTTATTGATAAGTGCTTTGCAATTACACTCATACAATAAACGCTCAAATTTGTGTAGAAATATAGTGATCGAAATAGGATTCGAATCACTTATACATTTTTCTCGCTAAGACTTTGAACGTAGTGAAATCTAGATATTACACTCTTTACCTATGCATGCACACTATCATTCAATGCCTTCTAATCATGCCATAACTATGCACCACACGTGCCACAAAATTGTTGAGTTTCGAACCATATTTGTAGAGTACGAAGGGTTGCTTCTATCCAAACGAAGAGTCGTGTCCATTGGCGAAGAGTTATATCACTTCAATATGATTAGATGCAAAGATTCATCCTCATTCATAATGGAAAGGCACCTTTTCATGATTGTTGACTTCCAAAAGGTGTCTTTTCGGTTGCTAGTTGATGGCGGTTGATCATTCTTATCCGACGATTGAAGGAAGAGAAGAGTTGACCGAAAACCGTCAAGGTCGCGACCACAAATGTATGTCATGATCGTGAATACTTGGTTGGCAACTTTCTATTATGAAGGTTAACAAGTCATGACTGCGATATATGTGTCACGATCGTGACATGCCTTTTTCACATGATTCCTCTTTGTAATTTCTACCGATCTTTGACATCTTCGATCCTTTGCCAATTCTTTAAGTTCCATGCATCTTTTTGCATAGATTTCCAATGTTAATCATTTTACTTCCAAGATTTACCTAGTACCTACATTTGCATAAAAAACAACTACATACCACGTGAAATCTTTTATATGAAGTATAAAATGAAACAAAACCATATCATTTAATGATTGAAAATATCATGATTATAAGTGTAAATATACACTTATCAAGAATGTCTTGACTCCGTGTATAGTAAACTATTATGGATTAACCAACAACTAGAAGATTATGGTATAAAGTAAAAATTCCTTGATATTATTTATGATAATAAAAGCACAATTTACCTATCCAAAAATCCAATTCAAGATGGCAGAATGAAGCATGTCAATATTAGACATCACTTCATAAGGGATCATGTGCTAAGGGTACATTTCAAATTGGAATATATTCATTAAGAATAGTAGTAAATTGATGCACTCACCAACATTAGCAAAGGAGAAAGTCATCATTATTAGAGAGCTCATTGGAATGGCGAACCCAATATGAAAAAATCTAGAAATTTTTCTAAGTGTTAAAAAGCAAGATAAAAATTTGTGTTGAGCAGAATGAGGTGATGCATAACCCTATTTACTTTTGTATTAACTCTGTTAGTTTAAGTTTTCTAGGTAAAAATCTTAAAAAGCTATTTTATTGAACAATCTTTTTGAATTAGAACTGTCTAAGCAAAAACTACATCGTTTAACTAAGTCAGTTAAATGTTTGTTCAATCTCATCGTTAAACTTGATCTTTGCTTGTGGAGAGGACACATGCTATGTTGCAGGGAAATTTCTTATTTAAGGGAGAGCAAGCTGGAGAGAGAATTTCACTTGCATTCTATCTCTCAGCAATTTCTCTCAAGAACCCTAATCCTTTTCTCTCAAAATTTCTCTAAAATGGCATCTTGTCAACAAAATCAAGGAGCTATGAATTATATCCTCAATGCGAAATCTCATAGGAATATATTCATTAGAGTTGATGGAACCACCGAAAAGATAATTTTACCCCAAGGAACCGTGTTCACTCAGGTGAAGTGGAACACTACTGAAAAGGGTTTTGGCCTTGTGTATGATGTAGATTATGATGATGTCCTTAGGAACAAGACCATGAATAGAGTAATCAGGTAGAAAAACCTCACAAATTTATTACTTCTTGATAGACCAACGATCAAGGAGGTCATGAAGAGTTTCTACTCTAACCTCTAAATTATTCAAGGTCTCCCAGACATCTTAATCGTTCAAGTAGAGAAGAAATCCTATTTCATTTATGCTAAGATGATAGGAAGCATTCTGTGGATGCCATTGAAGGACACTATTCTTAAGAAGAATGATGATGAAGAAGAGGTGAATGTACCGAAAGATTGGGAACTTCCGGCTAATTATGGCTTAGGCGAAATTAGCACCTTAGGAATATCATGAAGAGCTAGAGCCTGCCAAGAGCTATTGTTGAAGCTATTATTGTTAGTCATGATGTATGCCCTATAGGCAATTAGGGCGATAAATCTTTATTTGCTATAATGTACAAATAGTTTCAGATTATTATAAATAATAATTAAGTAATCTTTGTTGCTTATCATTGTTTCAACTTATTTATGTATCTTGCTGGTATTATATATGTATAGTAATATATATATGCTCATTGAGAAAACAAAGTTAGTGACTACATCATAGCATAAAAGTGCGAGGACATAGTGGGAGCTATGTGGTGTGAAAACTACACATGCGTGTTACTATGAATAGTCTTAATATCCCTAGTCATAGTTTTATTGAGACTGGACATCAATAGAATAGACAAACTAGCATGTGTAGGCTTAGTCCTTGGAATAGATCCAAGCAGTCGATCTCACGAGATGAAGGTGGTACCTTGAGTTAACACGTGAATGTATTCAAGTAATACATTGGAGTCCTCCATAAGACACTCGGAAATAACTATATCTATGTATTGGTGTCATGTCTAATTGCAGTAGCAGTACGAGTATCCTTAGACCTGAGATACCAGTTACCTTATGTAGGAGTTGCTATACTTTGGGTCATACTTACTCATACCCTGGCGATCAGGATGATATGGGTGATTAAGGATATAGCGGTGATCACATGTTGGTAAGCTGTGTAGTCAAGATGGGATCCATCTCTCCTGATATAGTAATATAATGGAGATGTACCTTAGGGCCCCTTGTTGAAGTGACACACTCATAAACCTCTGATCAGAGTATACGTTGATGGAATAGTTTTTTAATCGATCAAGCTGCAAAATGGCTGAGTGGTGTTCTTCGTAAATAAGTCTAATTATAGGATAGCTAAGGCTATTACATGAGCTGACACTTAGACGGTACTTAACCTGATGGAAGGAGTGTATTTTATTGGTTACTACTGCAAAACCGGATCAAGTCACAGGCATGTGATATTCCAAGTTTGGGGAGCTTATTTGATCATCTAGAGCTATCGTGTTCCATAACGGTTTGGAACACTGAGCCTAAAGGTTCCCGGATGGGAAGCCAAGTTTAGGTTAACCTCTAGGGGCTCTATCCTTTGGGATCCTATGAAGTCACACACTTTGGGTCTTTATCGGACCATTTAAAGAACCTATGGACTAGGTCTATACCGAACATATAAGTCGTGAAATCAGTGAGAAGAATTATTAATTAGTTTAACCAAATTAATAATTAAAAGGAATTATGAGAAAATAGGGAAAAGTTTGTATGAAGCATGCAAGGGATTTTTCCCGTTGTGCGTTGGCCCCAAACTGAACATGATTTGTTTTAAGTGGGGCCTCCTTGGTTGCCCCGCAAGCCAACAGGCTCGCGAGGGTAACCCTCATGCACTAGTGGCTGCAGGCCGTAAGCGCTGTTGCAAGGCAGCACTTGCGCGGCCTACGTGCAAGCTCGCAAGCCACAACTTGTGGCATAAGGCAATCCCGCTAGGGCTTGCCTTGTGGTAACCCGTGGGTACCTATACCCGCGCGGTTGACTCGCTATACATGGGATGGGATTTATCCCATCCCATGTAGAGTTTTATGGGAAGTCTATCACTTCCCCTTTTTCCCTATAAATAGGCTTTTAAGCCTCTCATTATACACACACACACACACCAAAATGCTTTGAGCTTATTTTCTCTCTGATTTCTACTCTCCTCTTCTTTTGTTGTGCGAGATCCTCCACGAGTTTCTCCAAACAAATTGAAGAGTTCTTTTAGAAGGCTCTAAGTTTAAGTGAGCTTTCGATTTTGGTTTTTAGGTTTATTTACGAATGGTCTAGTAACTGCTATCAATCGACAAGTTCTACCTCTCCGAGGTTTTGGTCGGTGCAGATCCGTGTGGATCAAGTCATAGAGGCTCTCCTAGTTTGGAAGCTTATACCATCGGAATTGCTCAAAGGGAACGCTGCTACCAAAAGAAAGATCAAGCACGCATCATCTGGTAATGCTTTAATCTTTAGATGCTAGGTTTCTTTTATACGTTTTATAAACCTAAATGCATCTATGGAATGTTTTAACTTAGATTATTTCAATCCTAGCATGCTTAAGATATCCTCAAGTTAATTTTTAGTTTTTAATTTTTTCCTTGCAACTTATGCATGTTCAATTACTGTCTTAATTAATCAACAATTATGTATGTATGTGTGTATGTGTGTGTGTGTGTGTATATATATATTTGTTGATATAATAACACAAAGTTCGTGACTATTTCATAGTGTGAAAGTACAAGGATATAGTGGGAGCTATGTGGAGTGAGAATTGCACACACGTATTACTATGAAAAGTCTAAATATCCCTAATCATAGTTTCATTGAGACTGGATATCAATTAAGCGGAGAGACTAGCATGTGTAGGCTTACTTCTTGGATTGGATCCAAAAAGTCGATCTCACAAGCTAAAGGTGGTACCTTGAGTTAACACATGAATATATTCGGGTAATACATTGGAGACTGCTATAAGACAGACACTCTGAAATAACTATATCCATGTATTGTTGTCACGTCTTATTACGATAGCAATACAAGCATCCTCATACATGAAATACTAGTTACTTTGTACATGAGTTACTATACTTTGGGTTATACCTTAGGGATCAGGATGATACGGGTGATTACGGCTATAGTGATGATCATTCATTGGTAAACCAAGTAGTTAAGATGGGATCCATCGCTCTTGAAGTGACACACTCATAAACCATAAATTAGAGCGTAGGATTGATAGAATGGGTTTATAGTCAATCTTTATACGTAAAGGTGAGTGATTTTCTTCATGAACAAGTCTAATTCCATGGGATATTTTGTACGTATTATTATCAAAGCATGGAAGCGTGTGGTGCTTTGCTTACACTAAGTTTTGAAAATTTTGTTCTATGGTCCAAAAGTATTATGTGTTATGTGTTACTTTTCATAGTTTTTACTACTTCTTTGTATGGATACTAGTACTTTTCTTGGACAGGCACAAGTAGTCTTCAATTAGTTTTGTACTTTTAATTAACTTGGGTTCCATGACTGCTTGTAGTGAGGACAAGCCTCTTCATTGTTGATGATCTACAAATGAGAGATTTTGTACGAATTATTAGATAATGTCATCTCTAAACATTATTGTATTTTTCTCTGACTAACTCTGATTTTTTGGAATTTATTTCCTCTATGTAGTTTCTTTTTTGTTGAATTTGTTATAGATTCTATGTTGTTTCATGACCTTTAAAAGGTCTTAAACTTATATTGGATATTTAAGTTTACATTTTACTTTTTCATTTCATGTTCTTACTTTGGTTTTCTTTTGTATAGGTAATGACTCCAACAGTGATTGAACAACACTAGGCACTACAATACTTGAAGATAAACCATGGAAATGATAATGTTTCTTGTATGGAGATAGATCAGAATGTTTAGATTTGGATATGTTAATTTTATATCATGTACTTTTTACCTCTATCTTTTTTTCTAGATTTCATACAGTTACATATTATGTATTATTTTTTTGGCTAATATTAAAATGTGTTTAATAAAAAAGTTACAATACTATAGAATTATGTTGCAATTGTGCACTCAAGTGTTTGGAAAACAATGTTGCAAAAATGGGAAAATGTGTAGTAAATGTGAGATAAAGTGTATTGTAAAAATGTTGCAAACTTGAATAAAAATGATGCAAATGATAAATAAAGTGTGAAAAAGAAGTGTTGTCATTGCGTTAAAAAAGTGTTGCCATTATTCTAACGATCGACAGTAGAGTAATTAACAACACCAAAAATGGTGTTGCAATAGGCTTAAAAAGTGATGCAACAACAGTCTGTTGAACACATTTTTGTGGGTTGCTACAAATATGAAATGTGTTGTAACAGGCACCTATTGCAAGTCGAGCAAAACCATCACTTTATGTGTTGCAACAGAAGCTGTTATATCTTTTTTAGCACTATAAGCAACATTTTTCTAGTAATACAACAGGCTATCTATGGCATAGTGAAAATTTAAAGGGAAAGAAGAAAGTTTGACAGAAAAAAGGCCACTACATCTGAAACTTCCCTTTTATAGAATTTCCACACCAATCGTTCAATAGCCCCTTATACCAGTTGATCGACTTATGTTTAATCATGTCATTAAAAGACTCGGTAACCGTTAGTGGTTCAAATTCTAAAATTCGAAACCAGTCTATCAACTCATGTGTACACCAGTCAATCGACTCCTTCCCCAAAACACATGCAATGCCTTTGACCACTCGGTTAAATAAAAGATCAGTCGATAAACTCCCCCCTAACATCAGCTGATCGATTAGTCCTTAAAAATTTAATACTTTATTTAGATGACGGTACTGTTGAACCCAAGTTAATAGTACTTCATAGTATTTAATGTTTTAAAATAACAAATTACTTAGGATAGTGAAATTAATTATGTACTAAGTAGACTCTTAATTAAGCAAGTTTAAGTTGATTTTGTTTTAGGAAAACAACTCAATTTTGCTGAAACTTAATTAAGTTTTGGCTTAGAGAAGGAAAAGCTTAGTTGATGTGTACTTCATAGAGCTTGAGTTGAGTAGTTTTTACTTAGTTAAAAACTAAGTAACTTGAAACACTTACGCATATCATGAAACTTGTGCTTTTAACCATTTCTAGGAAGACCATATGCTTTTCAGGTAAAAAGTAATAAAATCAAAATAGATATTTATGTGCTCCTCACAACCAAAAGGTGTTAGTAGGGAATGATGGAGATACCTCACTAATGTCCAAATAAAAAAAGGTATCTTCTGACATGCACCATTTTTCAATGTCTCCGTGCAATTCTGCAATGTTAGCAAAGCAACCAACTACAAATCTCCATGTTACATCTCGTGCGCCTCTCTCAAAAGGATTTTCTTGAATATATTTGAGTTATTGATGAGTTGAAGATTAACGTACTAATCTCGCACCTCACATTCAAAATCGCTATCTCTAAACGTCCTAAACTTTGAAAGCTATGAAGAGAAGAGATTTTGAAGATCAAGTCAAGCTAAGAAGTTTACAATGGCTACCTCCATCCTTCTACATCTATAAATAAAGCCTGGAGTAGGCATTTACAACTTGGTGAATCACCTTGAATTTCCTAGAGCTAAATCTCTGCTAAAGCAATCACAACATTCGAAATTCCATTTCAAGAAAGTCAAAAGCAAATAACCAATTCCAATATGTTTGTAATAGAGAAATCATACAGGCTTAGATTATTAATTAAGTTATATCATTGTAAGGGATTCAATATTTTATAAGTTGAAATCCTCCGTTCTTCAAATATATTAATTATTTGAGTGAGTTAGTTTGGGAACGGTAAACTAAGTATTGAGCGATAGTTAGAAAGGAAGGTACTTTTTGTAATCGGTCTACCCAATGTTAAATGCTTCTCCACCTATTGAAGGAAAAAATCACAAGTGGATTAAATCTCAGAAAAGAATCCAGGGATAGGAGGTTGGCTAGGGGCCGAACCAGGATAAAATACTACGCCATAGATGGCCTGTCGCAACAACGAAAAAATGTTGCCTAAAGTGCCAAAAGTGTTGCGAAAGCACTTGTCGCTGCACTTTTCTGTGAAAAAAGTCGTTGGTGATGCTTCCCTTGCGAAAAGTCGTTTTCTTATAACACTTTTAGCATATTTGCAACACCATATCCAATTTTTGCAACACTTTTTGAAAAACACTTATGTCACATTTGAAACACCTTTTGCGCTTATTGCAACACATTTGTAAAACATTTAATTGATGCCATAATTCAAAAAAATTAAAATTCATTTTTTTATATAATTCATAATGTTTAATTGTATACAAATTCAAACGAGAACAAAAAATACATAATACTATACAAACTAAAAATAACGCTACAAAAAGTATATATGTTTATAATTTATCACTATCCGGCTGGTGTTCACAGAAATGCAACCGAAGAAGTTAAGGGTATCTCACAAACGATCATAAACCATTGCATCAAATCATGAGCTTGCACTTATAAAAGTTGTATGAGTAGAATTTGAATTAATATCTTATTATTCTACATTAAGCAAACATTGTCAAATAGACTAAAAGTAGCCCATGACTTGTCTTTTCTTGAGCATTCAAGAACCAAAATGAGGATATAGCAAAGAACATGAACTAGTAAAAACCGTATAAAACTCAAAAAGAGTACACTAAACAAGTTAAAGCATAAGTGGAAAATGGAAAAAAGGAAGTAAGAACAAATGTAGAGTAAAAAACATTTAGTTACAAACTTGTTTGTTTAATAGGGTATTTTCCCTCCTAAATCAGCTTAAGGACTCCATCAAATTACTAACAGAAGCAAACAAAGGATAGAATACAACAAACCTAAGAGCACCCATATATATAAATATAACAAACATAGACGTGTTTACCTTAAATACATAATCACACAACCTAAATCAGTCATCATTTATCATCGGCGCTAGGATCTATGTAATCAGTGTATCAAATCTACGTGCTTGCTCAGCTTCTCCAATTTCTTCAACCTCAACCTCTCGCTTTCACTCAACAGCTGCAACAGCAACTATGTTAATTATAACATAAACCTGAATTTTCATAAATTCACAAAATATCACTGTCCTTGTCTAATAAGTATGTACTCACATGCCAAATACAAAATCTGATTGATTTACCATAACAAAGAAGAAAAAGTAGACTTAAACTTAATTGGAACAAATCTAAGAACTCCAGCCTTTCAATTCAATTATAAACAAGCAATAGATGACACAAACTATGATGAAGGAATGGAAATCTCTGCCTTTTCCAATATTGTGGGCTCAGTAGCATTTGACAGCTCTAATAGGCGAAAGAGGCCAACTGCAAAGAAACGGCTATAACATTACTACCAGCTGCATTTATCGCTTACAAATTTTTTATCACTATGACAATAGCTTCTTCAAAAGCTTGCTTGCAATCTTGAAATGATGAATCCCTATACACCTATTAAAAATATTATGTATAAAATTAGTTCACAAATTAGATTCGTCACCAAAAGCAAAATAGGTGAGTCTTAAAAACCAGTTGACCAAAGAAATGCTTGATTTAGCTAGCAAATAACCAATGTATAACCTTCAAAATCGGCATTACTCTAGTGTAAAACCTGACTACATTAGCATATTAATACACTTCCCAAGTGTAACAGGTAAATCATAAATAAACTGCTCTTTTCCACATAAGAAGAAATGTGTGTCACTGATAGTTAAAAATTATTTTGCTAGTTTGCTACATATACAATAATTTAATTATATCATCACTAAAATCACACAATAATTTATGAAATAGTAGATATAATGAACTATTGTACTAGATATTCCATATAGAAATATTCGTAGCATATTGTATAATTTGTTTGACACGTTGAAGTCAAATAAACCTTACAAGTTTTTTGTTAAGAGATGCAATGTTATCTAGTATCTACCATTTCCAAAGTTAACTACATGACACATATGACAGAGGTAGTGTCAAATTATAGGCAGAATGTAAACCTTACATAATTATTTTCATAAAAACCAAAAGGGAAAGCAAGATATAGGCAAACTGTAGTTTTTTCCAACCATTGATTGGAAACCAAGTTATGTTATACATCAATAACTTAGACACACACAAGTTCACAAAAATCATATATAATTTGAATTTAGAATAATTTTTTACAGATTAACCATCTATTATGAATTTTTTGTGAACTACTTAAACAATTCATAGCATAAAATTACATCTTGGACTCTGCCTGGAATCCTACAGGATTAAGAAAAACATCAAACTTTCCTACTACATTAAAAATGACAAAATGGTGCTACCAAGCCAGATGACCAATTCCACATAAAATAGATCTTCCAGTTAATTCTGTTAATGAATGCTAATCTTAGTAATTTTTTTGAGAAGGTAGTCATCAAATATTACATCCTTCATAAGTTCATAATCGCCATCACCCTATCAAGTGAAGCCATGACATCAAAATCACAAGCAATAGAGAGGAATTTTTTTCATTGCAAAACTTACTTTTGATCTACATAGCATACTGAAAACTAAACCTTCTGCTATGCCATAAGGATTTCCATTAATATAAACCTGCATTTGTGTCATAATGAGCTTTAATTATCAATAGTGTAATATTTACGTACCATTGAAAATTTTCGAGAGAGAAAAAATTTTAAGTAAAAAATTTCATTTGAATTTCTAGATTTGGATTATAAATGGAAGTTACAAAAACTTAAACTGAAAAGTCAAGCCTAGCCTGGTATAAATTGCTGACCAAATTTGAGTACTGCAGTTGAGGATACAATTATTGAACAACTGTGATTAATGATTATGCATCCTTTAACTTTATGAATTTATGTATGCATATAAGAACAATGTGTATGCATGGTAGCATAAAATCCAGTTTGGCCATGAGAAGTGTTATAAAACGATACTCTAATAATTGGTTAATAAAATAAAAAAATGGCATTGACTTTCCATATACCACTATGTAAAAGAATGATAACAATAACCCATAACTCAAAGAAGAGCTGGATCCAAGACTTCTATTTTATAAAAAGCATAACAAAGCAATACAGAAAATATCCCATATCTTTGTTAGAAAAGCACAAAAATCATGGCACAAATCAGAAAAAATACAAACTGATTTTTCTCGGTGACAATCTAGAAGTTGTAGTAGAAATACCCCTATAGCCCTACATATTTGTAGCAATATATTGAAATGTGAATAGATAAGGCAACTATCTACAAATTTTGGAAATATCTTTGGTTCTTACCTAAAAAATTTTCAATGGTACGGAAATATAGTTTGAATGTAATTTGATTCAAGGAAATGTAATTTGAATGTAATTACATTTCCTTCAACTATAGTGTAATATTTCTGTACCATTAAATAGGAATAAGTAAAATTCATGAGTGTCTACTTGAGTTGGATGCTGACCTAGATGATCCCCTGCATTAATTATCGAAACACTATCAGTAGCAGCAGCTCTTTTTGCAGCACCGCTTTCAAAACGGTGCATAACAATGATATTTGAATATCCTTCAACAATTCTAATACTATCTGCAAAATGAAGCTCCAAGAATAATGAACTAAACTAGCATTCAAAAGTTCAATGAAAAAGAAAACTAAAAACAGTTAGTTAGTTAGTTACTTTCGAGTGTCTCTCCTTTGGCAGCAGATGAAAATTCCCTTGCATTTTCAGAAGTCAAAACTTCACCACCCAACCGTTTCATCGAAGATTCAAAAGAAAGCCTTGTATGAGTAGATGGTTCATAGAAAAGGTTAGCCATAAGATAACCCTTGAGGATTTGACTATCGAATGAATTCTTTTCAATGCCTTCCATTTCTCGTGTAACTTCAAATATGGCATTTAAAATTTGTCTATCAAACTGTTGTGCCTCGATCACATGATCAAGCTGGAATTTAAGCCTAGTTAAAAATGAAGGGGAATTGTCAAAATTTACTACACTGCAATTGATTATGTTCCTTGTCAAATGCCTTAAACCAGTAAAAACCAGATTACATTCAATTGATTATGTTCCTTGTTGGATTGCCCTCCCAAGGAAATGTAATTTTTTACCTATTTTCATTGGAAAAACATCCTGTAATTTACAATGCTACCACTAAATAATAATAGCATTTATGCAACTAAGCACAAATCTATTAAAAGAAAGTTGATGTAGAGGTGGTTCTTACAGGAGGTGCACCTCGCAAAACTCTATCACACCTGAATCGATTAAATTTCCCTGTAAAACCAAGTGAAAAGCAAAATTAGTAAGAATCAGAACCATTCAGCAAAATTTATTCAATTTTTTATATTCAAGACAAGAATATAAAAAATGGAGTTAGCATTTCACTAGAAAAGTACTCAAATCAAACTCGGGAGAAGTTTACTGAAAGTCAGATTTTAGAACATAAAAAAAGCATGCTTGCTTAATATATGTTGCAGAATTTGGTAATGATTATCGTCTATGAGTGATTTAGGCAAGTCATTTAGGGGAGTGATAGTAGGGGCTGATTGTTTCCTTCCCAATCTATACCTCATATCATGGTATAAATTGAGCAACATTTCAATAAGCAAAGACTTGCAATCTTTAACATTCAGCCATGAGAAACCACGATTACCTGATGTAGAGTCTTAAATTAGCAAAAGAGATTTTTAAACATAATCAAATTATGCAGAACTTGATGAACTTCTCAACTAATACCTAAAACCCACATCCTAGTTTCCAAATAGAATTGCGGCAAATCAGAAATCAAAATTGGACAAATTAATATGGAAATTTATCTAGTACAAGGTGCTTAAAGAGTAGAGGCAAGATATGTAAATCCTTAAACAAGTTTTCCCTAATATAATTATCATGTTATTAGAAAGAACTTAAAATCCAGGCAGCTAAAACCATAACCATAAACTTTATTGAAAAAGGCCCAAACTAAAAATAAAATTAGTGAACACTGACCTCATCATCTCTGTTGATACGATTCCACTTTGTCAAATCTCAGGACAAAGCTCTAGCATTCATAATAGTATCAGGCACCAAATCCACGTCTTTTAAAAAAATTCAATTTTCCAAGGCTTTGATTTGGAGCTTCAAAGATTGAATCTTGCCAAGTAATAACTCCCACTTGCGAATCCATAGTTGCTCTTCTCATAGCCATCGCTGCTCTTCACGGAGCCACCGTTGCTCTTCACAGAGCCATAGGAAGTCTTAACAATAAGAAGAAGAAGAATCAGGAGCAAAAGATAAACAACAGATATGAGAATTGGAAAAAGAGAGTGAAATTGAAGGCTTGAAGAATGGTAGTGAGATAGCATCTGAATCTTCGGCATTGCCTTTTTTATTTGCAAAAGTTGGAATCATCGTTTTCCCTGATAAAGAACGATTGATGAACTTTAAAGGGGATTTAGGTATTTTTTAAAGAAACCATGAAATGAGGGAGAGGAGATGAGAGAAAATTTGTGATTTATATAATTTTTTAGTGAATTTTTAATTTTTTAATTAATTTTTTCCGTTAACAGTGTCTTTTGCAATGGTTAGACTAAAAGTATTGCGATGAAAGTGTATTTGATCAACAAAAATATCTATTGCAAAACTTTTTTAAATGTGTTTCAAAAAATCCTTTTTTTCTTCAAAAATCGCAACACTTCAGTGCAACACTAGCCATTCTGGTTGCGATAGTCCATCTATGGCGTAGTGAAATCTCAAGTGTTCTCTATCCTTAACTATCTTTCATTGCCTTAATAGTGTTTACGCTCATACATTATCTCTCTGTTTTATCTATCTTCTTGAAAACCCATTCTAAGCTAAATAAGATTACTCAGCAAAACGTGAAGGTAAACTAAGTCAGTTCAAGCTGAGTAGTTTACAATTTTAGCCCAAAGGTGCACTTAACTTAGTTCACTCAACACACATTTAAAAATAACATGGCAATCAAATGTAAAACCAAAAAAGAATAAGTTAATCTACATTCACCCTCTCTGCATGATTATAAAGGCTAACGTAGACTAATAAGTGGTATCAAAGCAAGTGCTCAACTTAAAAACTAATCATCTTGAGCAAAAGATCTTATGTCTTTTATTAATCCTCCCCACAATTCCGGTAATGGACACGCTACACTCCTTATAGATCTGTTACCAGACCTCCACTCTTTGATTTCTAGTATTACACATTTTGGAAAAATAAAATAAAAACTTCATACAAAGCCATTGACTCAAGTTAAGTATGACTAATATGTTGATGAGTATGGAATGAAGCACATGGGCAATTGGCTCTAGTGCAAGTGGGAGTTTGTTAGACATGATGTATTCCCTAGAGGCAATTAGGACGATATATCTTTATTAGTCACTAATTTACTTCATCCCACTATTGAAAATAGCCTCCTCATCCTCTTTTTCGTACTTCAGCTCAACCTTCCTTTTGAGTTTTGACTCCCTTTTCTTTTGAGGTTTTGCGAGATCCTCCATGAGTTCCTCTATTTCGCAAGGCTTATTCATATTTTGGAAAGATCCTTCTTAGTTATTTTTTCAGGTTGGTCTATGATAGGTCTAGCAACTGCTTGTTAATTTATGAGTTCTCCCTCTAAGTGAGGTTTTGATCGGTGGGGTCCATGTGGACTTATCTTAGAGGTCATACTGGTTTGGAGGCTTGTGCTAATGGAGTGTTATCCAATTACTCAAAAGGATCACATCACCATATCAAAGGAAGGCACGCATCAACTAGTAATGCTCTAAACTTAGATTCAAGGTTTCTTTTAATAAGTTTTATAAACCTATAGCATCTATGGAATGTTTCAATTGAGATTATGTCAATCATGCCATGCTTAGGAGATCCTTTAGAGTTACTATGAATTTTTGAAATTCCACCATGCTAGTTCATATGTTCATTAACTCCCTCATTTAACCAACAAAAACACCATATGAGCTATGGCGAGGATGCAAGCCTAAGATAGGTCATTTTAAATCCTTTGGTTGTAGGCGTTTTATATCAAATACCAAGGAGCAGCAAGGTAAGTTGATCTGAAGGCTGATGAAGGTATCTTTTTGGGTTACTCAACTCACAGTAGGGCATATAGAATAAATATCAAGAGAATTGGTCTTTTAGAGGAGTTTATTTATGTAGATTTCGATGAAACTAACAATACAGGTAGACATCCATCTGATGAAGATGAAGGAGTAATCTAAGCAGATAATCAACTCAGCATGCCACTCGTTGTGCAACTCAACCTAGTATAAGAGCCTGAAACTAAGGGAGTTAAAGCTGATGAAGCTCTTTTATCAAGTTCAATGATGAAGAAGATCAAGCTCAGCCTCAACAACCTAGTGTAGAGACTCCCATTATAGATCTGAGTCTTCCAAGGGAGATTAGAACTCATCACAATCACCCAATCGAGAGCATTGTTGATGATGTTCATAATCCAGTAATGATGCAAGGTCAGCTCGGCAGGATGATGAGCCATCTAGATTTCATCTCACTGATTGAACCCAAGAAGTTCGGAGATGTAGAAGGAGATGACTACTGGATGATTGTGATGCAAGAGGAATTGGATCAGTTAAATGAAATGAAATTTGGGATCTAGTTCATAAGCCCAAAGAGAAATCAATAATGGGAACCAAATGGTTTTTCAAGAACAAGCTTGATGAAGATGGCGTTGTTGTAAAAAATAAGGCTAGACTTATTGCTTAAAGCTATAATTATCAAGAAGGGATTGATTATGATGAGACGTATGCACTAGTAGCCCTATCTTGAAGCAATTAGGATTCTTTGTTCTTTTACATCCCATATGAATTTCAAACAGTTTCAAATGGATGTCAAGAGTGCTTTCTTAAATGACTTCATTGAAAAGGAAGTTTATGTGTGCCAGCCCCCAGGCTTTGAAGATGTGAAGAATCCAGAGCATGTCTACAAATTGAAGAAGGCTCTATATTGATTGAAGCAAGCACCTTATGCTTGGTATGAGAGGCTGACCAACTTCCTACCCATCAAAGGATATGAAAGAGGTAAAGCAAATACAACTCTATTTATCAAGTGAAGAAAATAAGATGTGTTTCTAGTCCAAATATATGTGGATGATTGGAGAAATTGATGAAAAGCTTTACAAGGAGTTCACCAAGTAAATGAAGAGTGATTTTGAAATGTCATGATGGGATATCTCAATTTTTTTCTTAGATTGCAGATCAAGCAAAGTGAAGATAGAATCTTCATTACCCAAGCTAAGTATGCTAAAGAAGTTCTGAAGAAGTTTGATGTGGAGCATTCGAAGTCAATGTCTACTTCCATGGCCACTGACACAATCTTGAGTATGGATAAAGCTAGTAAGCCTGTAGATAGTAAGTTCTAAAAAGGCATTATTAGTTCTCTTCTTTACTTAACTACTAGTAAGCATGAATTCAATACTCTCTATGTTTTTACATGGGTTAACTAGCTGACCCCAGAGAATCTCACTTAGAAAATGTAAAGAGAGTTCTCTAATATTTGCAAGGTTTTATTGATGTAGGTCTATGGTATCCAAACAGCTCAGAATTAACTCCAAGAGGATACACAGATGCAGATTATGGAAGGGATAAGCTTGATAGGAAAAGCACCACTAGAGGATGCCATATCCTTGTAGTCTTGTTTCTTGGCATAGTAAGAAGCAAACTTTTGTTACATTGAAACTACAGAAGCTGAATACATGGTAGCAAGAAGTTATGTAGCAAAAATGCTACGGATTAAGAAGCAATTAGAGGATTATGGTATAAAGTCTAAATACCTCAAAGTTATGTATGATAACAACAGCGTAGTTAACCCATCTAAGAATCGAGTTCAACATGGGAGGATGAAGCATGTCAATATAAGACATCACTTTATAAGGGATCATATGTTTAGAGGAGATGTCAAATTGGAATATTTTCCTTCATAGAAGCAGCGCACTGATATTTTCACCAAACCATTAGCAAAGGAGCAATTCAATACACTCAGAGAGCTAATTAGTGTGGTGAACCTAATTTGATGAGCAGAATAAGGTGACATGTATTTAACACTGTCTTTTTTTAACTTTGTTAGTTTAGTTTTCCATGTTAAAAAATAAAAGGCTACTTTATTGAAAGGTTTTTTGAATTGTAATTGCCAAGACTAAAACTACATCATTTAACTAATGCGGTTAATTTCTTATTTCATCTCACTGTTAATCTTGATCTTGGCTTGTGGAGAGGACACGTAAGATCAAGCTAGAGAGAGAAGGCACTTGCATTTTTGAAATCCTAAGCATTTTTCTCTCTAAAGAACCCTAATCCTTTTTCTCGTAAAATCTCTGCAATGGGATCTTCTCAACAAAATCAAGGAGGAATTCAATATTTCCTCAAAGCAAAATCTTAGAGGAACATGTTCATGAGCATAGATGGAATAACTGAGAAGATTATTCTACCTCAAGGAATAGTTTTCAATCACGTTAAGTGGGAAAACGTTGAAAGAGAATTTAGCCTTGTGGTTAAGGTAGATTATGATAAAATCCTCAAGAACAAGATGTTACACAGAGTGGTCAAGTAGTAGAATCTCAATAGCTTTCTACTTCTTGATGGACCAGCCATTAAGGAGGTTGTTAAGAGCTTCTACTAAAATCTCTACATAATTGAGGGTTTCTAAACATTTTTATGATTGAGGTTAACTAGAATCATACCTTATCTCAGCAAGGATCATTGAAACTATCTTACGCATGCCTTTGAAAGGCATTATGCTGAGAAGAAATGAGGACGAAGAGGCAGTAACTATCCTGAAAGATTAGGAACTTCTGGTACACTATGGCTTACATGAAATTAGCGCTTCCAACTTGTTATAGAGGGCTAGAGCATTCCATGAGCTCTTGATAAGAGTTTTGATGCCCAATACTAGATCTTTGTCCAACTCCACCAAATTTGAGTGGTGCATTATCTATCATATGGTGGAAGGGAAGTAACTAAACTAGCCGGTGCTGATTCTTCACCATCTCATTAAGGTAACCACTATATAACATTATGGTTATCTTACTATTGCAATTGTCAAAACTGTGAGGATATATGAGTCAAAGTATAAGAATGAAGAGGGAGACCAGATTTTACTAGTGAAGAGGATGATTGACTTCCATCATTTAAAGAAGTTTATGTTCTCTCAACTCCATTCTGGGTATACATAGGTCCAGAATATCAAATTGAAAAAGACCAAAGTGGAACCAACTGTCTTTCCTGAAGGTGTGTTGAAGGAGGATGAAGATTCTTGCATGGATGATCCTGAAGCATCTAGTGGAGGAGCCGTTGATTAGCTACCATTAACAACTCAACTACTTCAATCTACAATAATAGTAAACCCAATAACCAAGGCGCCTGCACTAAGGAAGAGAGCTAGCCCAGCTAAAGTAAAGGCAATAATTGTGCCTACCCAAGCAGAGCCTAAGAATAAACAAAAGTTTAAGACTAGGGGTCAAAAGGAAGCTGAGGCCAAGGTAAAATTGGAAGAAAAGGAAGCTACAATAATAAATTCATCTCTATCTCTTCCTCATCCTGAATTTGTAGCTAAAGTTCAAAACATGACTATGGCTAAGCTAGAGTAAGGGTTAAAGGAGTGAAAAAGCAAAAAGATGATAAGGATACTATAAGTCCAGATGTTGTTGAGTAAGTAGAGAAGGCCATTACCAAATTAAAAGGAGTCTAGAAGAAGAGGATTGCCACCATCAGGCCAAAGCGATCACTTCAAATAATTAGTGATGAGGATGATGATGATTTAGAGATAATAAACTATGAAGAATATGCTCTTCCTAAGGAATCCATCAAATCCCCCATTCTCACTTAGCAAACTAAGTTACCAGAAACTCGGGCTGAGTAACCTAAGGCTGATCCATCCTTGGATTAAATAGCCAACCCTTTGGTACCTAATAATCCTTCCCAAATTCCTTTTGTAAATCCTACTCCTATTTCTTCTGTAAATCCTGAATCAACTTCTTCTCCTATAAATTCCCTAATACATCCCAACATTTCTATTTCTTCTCGTTGTCATTACCAAGAAAAGACCAACCCTTTTTTACCACCTCCATAAATTCAAACTTACATCATTCCCTCTCATCAAAAATCTATTTCTACGTGAACTTCTTCGCCATCAAATGTACTTATTGGTTCACAAACCACTCAAATTGCAACATCCACTTCTTCTATACCTACCTTTTCTTCACAACCATCCTCAACCCCCTCAATCCCTCTAATTGGGGAAGTCCCTCATACTAAGAACTATGCACAAGAGGGAACATCAAATGTGAGTGGTACTAAGGTAAATTTTATAGCCGAGGAATCAACACCTACTAGTAGCAAACCGATCTAAGTGGATTAAGATGATTCATCTATCTTGGCTCAGATTCGAGAGCTTGCAAGGGCTAAGTTTCTTGCTCTCAAAACTGATACTGAGTTATATGGGGTGGTTAGCTAAGGGCTACTAACCCAATAATTGATGGATTTATCTGGAAAAAAAAGAAGACCTAGATCTTAAAGTTTGATGTGCATTCTAGCATCCCTTCTAAATCAATCTATTATGAAGAATTCAAGAAGATTCAAGAAAGTTTGTTTTCCTTCAAAAACCATATGGCTAAGGAGAGTGTAAAGAGTCTACTTGACAAGATGGCATTGATCTTAACCAAGTTGACTAATTCTACAGCTCAACTCAACGCATTGTGTCATCTATTTTAACCTCAAATGTCATTGCAAATGTAATGGCATGTAAGGTGAAGAATAACATTGACACTATTTCACAACAGTTGAGCAATCTCGCTGAAGTAATGGTAGCGCTGACAATGTAGTTTCACAACTTTGGGGAGAAGCAAGCTAAAATAAAGACCACCATAATAAGCTCCTCAAAGAGATTCTCAAGCAATTAGGAGTAATTGAGAACTTATCTCACAACATGTGTAACATGTAGTGTTTTAAAAAGAACTACTCGGGCGACTAAAGCCTCAAGGGGCCTAGGCGGGAATTAATCAAGTATTAATCATGACCTAGGCGAGGACTAGGAGGATTAGTATTTTATAATATTTAATATTTATTAATGAATAAAAATAATAAATTTTACTTACACATAAATTTTTATATAATAAATTAAAAATACATGTAGAAACATTTTTTTAGGCTTTAACGATACCCTTTTAGGCTTTGGCGACACTTTCTAGGCTTTAGTAACACTTTTCTGGTCATTGGTGACACTTTTCTGAGTTTTGGCGATACTTTCCGCCTTGACCATCTGATTATATAAAAATCGGAATGGTGTTCCAAAAAATTGCGCCTAAGCGGTGGCCTTGACCACCTTTTAAAATAGAGGCAATACAATGGAGAATATGTCCAAGCTAATGATCGCCTAAAACAAAAAGGTTGATATAGTTGTATAGAAGGTGGATAAACATGTGCTCAAATTAGATGCGTTAGTTGAGAAACTCAACTCAGCTTGCGCTACTATCAAGGCAAACATAGAGGATGCTATCAAGGACTCTTAAAAAGCGTTGATTTATACTATGGGTAAGCTATTTTCGGAGCCAGCTAAGTCAGTATCGCTGGTTAATCAAGATAGTAATTGAACATGCAAATGTTGCAAGGCAGAATTTCAAAACTTAAAATTAATCTAAAGATCTTTTAAGCATGCCATGATTGATATAATTTAAGTTAAAAGGTTCCATAGATGCTTATAGGCTAATAAAACTTATAAAAGAAACCTAGCATCTAAGTTTAGAACATTACCAATTGATGAGTTCTTTTCTTTCTTTTGGATGCGACGTTCTCTTAAAGAAATTCGGCAAAACTTCGTTAGCATGAGCCTCCAAAATAGGATAGCCTCTATGATTGATCCACACAGATCTTCACCGACCAAAACCTCATAGATGTAGAACCCGTTAGTAGATAGTAGCTATTAAACCGCTCGAAAACCAACCTAAAAATATAAACTGAGAAAGCTCTCTTTGAATAGAAGAGCCTTCAAAAGAATTCTTTGTTGTTTGGAGAAAATTGTGAAGGTTCTCACACAACGAACAAAGAAAGAGATGTCGAACTCAAAGAGAAAGGCTGAGTTGAAGTGGGGAATAAAGAGGAACTGGAGGCCTAAATATAAGAAAAAGGGGGACTGTTAGACTCTCCCAAAAACACTATGTGGGATGGGAATATTCCCATCCCACATGCGGGTTGGCCGCGCGGGTCACTAGTGTTGGTTAATTAAGATAGTAATTGAACATGTATAGGTTACAAGGTGGAAATTCAAAAACTTAAAACTAACTTGAGGATCTCCTAAGCATGCCATGATTGTTATAATCTAGGTTAAAATGTTCCATAAATGCTTTTAAGTTTATAAAACATATAAAAGAAACCTAGCATCTAAAGATTAAAGCATTACCAGTTGATGCATGCTTGATTTTTCTTTTGGTAGTGGCGTTCCCTTTTGAGCAATTCCAATAGCACAAGCTTCCAAAAAAGGATGGCCTTTATGAGTTGATCCACACGGATCTTCACTGATAAAAACCTCGAAGAGGTAGAACCTGTCAATTAATAGCAGTTGCTAGACTACTTCTAAATCAACCCGAAAATCTGAAATAGAAAACTCACTTAAACTTTGAGCCTATTAAAAGAACTCTTCAACTTGTTTGGAGAAACTTGTGGAGGATCTAACATAATAAAAGAAGAGGAGAGTATATAACAAAGAGAAAACAAGCTCAAAGCTTTTTGGTATGTGTTAATAATGAGAGACTAGAAGCTTATTTATAGGGAAAAAGGGGAGTGATATACTCCCTCTAAAACTCTACATGGGATGGGATAAATCCCATCCCATGTATAGCAGGTCAACCACACGGGTATGGATACCCACTGGTTGACCCACGACTGCCACAAGGCAAGGCCTAGGAAGCTTGCCTTATGCCACAAGCTGCGGCTTGCAGGGTTTCCCGCAAGCCCCGCTTGCAGTAGTGCTTGCAGCCTGCAGCCCCCTAGCACTCGGGAAGTCCCCGCTTACTACTGGCCTGCGAGCCCGTTCACTCTCATGTTCGGTTTGTGGCCCACTCACAACAGGAAAAATCCCTTGCTCACTTCGTGCAACCTTTTTATCTTTTCATTATTTTTGTTAATTATTAATTTGATTAAATCAATTAATTATTCTTCTCACCAATTTCTCAACTTGTATTTTTGGTACAGACCCAATCCACAGGTTCTTTACATGGTCCAGACCCAAAGTGTGTGACCTCATAGGATCCCAAAGTATAGAGCCTCTAGAGGTTAACCTAAAGTTGGCTTCCCGTCTAAGAACCTTTAGGCTCAGTGTTCCAGACCATTATGGAACTCGACAGCTCTAGACGATCATACGGTCTTTTTAGCAAAGGCATATGATCCCTCGATACTTGTAACATAACGTGCATGTGACTTGATCTGGTTCTGCAATAGTAACCAGTACAATGCACTCCTTCCATCAGGTTAAGTACCATCTAGTTTAAGTGTCAGCTTATTTAATAGCCATAGCTATCCTGCAATTAGACTTGTTCACGAAGAACACCACTCAGCGGTTTTGTATCTGGATTGACTAGAAACCCATTCCATCAATCATATACTCTGATTAGAGGTTTATGAGTGTGTCACTTCAACAAAGGGCCCTAAGGTACATCTCCATTATATTACTAGATCAGGAGCGATGGATTCCATCTTGACTACACAGCTTACCAACATGTGATCATCGCTATACCCGTAATCACTCGTGTCATCTTGATCGCCAGGTTAGAAATAAGTATGACCCAAAGTATAGCAACTCCTACATAAGATAACCGATATCTTAGGTTAAAGGATACTCGTACTGCTACTGCAATAAGACATGACACCAACACATGGATATAGTTATTTCCGAGTGTCTGTCTTATGATGGTCTTCAATGTATTACCTGAAGACATTCATGTGTTAATTCAAGGTACCACCTTCATCTCATGAGAATGGCCGCTTGGAACTAATCCAAGTAGTAAGCCTACACATGCTAGTCTATCCGCTCCATTGATGTCTAGTCTCAATGGAACTACGACTAGGGATATTTAGGCTATTCATAGCAACACGTATGTGTAGTTCTCAATCCACATAGCTCCCACTATGTCCTTGCACTTTTTTATGGTATGAATTAATCACGGACTTTATTTCATCAATGCGCATGTACATATCTAAATGTTTATGATTCCAACGAGATACAATTAAAAAGAAGCACTAATAAGTAATAAAATACCTTTGATTATTTTTAATAATTCAAAATTTATTTGTACATTATAGCTAATAAAGACATATTACCCTAATTGCCTCAAGGGTATACATCATGTCTAACAACTACGACTCGTGGGCCAACCTGTGGCTTCCTTCCACAAGGCAAGGGACTTGCCTTATGCCGCAAGCTGAGCTTGCAAGCTATCCCCATGCACTAGCAGCTCGTGAGCTTTTCAAATCTCGGGACGACGTTTCAGAGGTCCCGCGCGGACGCCGTGAGGCGCCGGCCCCGTGAGATGAGGCATGTGGTTTTCAAAAACATTGCGACAGAGCGTGTTGGAAAAGAGGTTCCCTTTAAGGAAATCATGGTTTGTTTGAAAATGCATTGCAAATTCAAAAGACTCGAGATCAAAACCTCTAGCCTATGGTACTCAGAGTCACCACCCGGATCAGCTCTTCCGAAAAATTTTGGTACAGCCTAGATCCGTTAAGCCTAAGCGATACCATAGTTCAGAGATTCAGGTCTGGGATGAGTTATCTATTTTGTCGTCATTTGAGTTAAATTATACTATGATAGAAACCAAGTTTATAATATTCAAACTAA
>CATIWQ010514116.1:0-14338 GCA_949673415.1 Euphorbia schlechtendalii
CAGTGGTTTTTTCCCTTTCAAGGGTTTCCACTTAAATCTCTGTGTCTCTTTATTGCTTTACTTATTTTACTTGTTGTTGCGAATCTATTTTAGTTAACACATATCACCCGGCTACCGAATTATCTCTTCGGGACCTAACAGTGGACACATGCTGCAGGCGCTGGGCTAGCACGCCTCCATCGCCAGGCTCACAACGGGCAGCATCACTCAAATGGAGCTGGGACTGCCATGATTCAGTGGGAACTGCCAATGATTCCCTTCATAAAATATAACTCGAATGCGGCTCTTTTTAACTCTGGTGCCTCGGTGTGTTATGGTTTAATTGCTAGAAATGCGGGGAGGCAACTTCGTAGGCGTAAAATCTAGAAATCTGCCATCTTCTATTTCGATTCTTGATGTAGAGGCTTTATCGGTTCAGGAAGCTTTATCGTGGCTAAAGGGCGTGGGTTATACTCATGTGGTCCTCGAAATGGACAGCTACATTCTTTTTTATTCTTCGATAAAACATGAAGTAGGCTATTCGTATTTCTCTTCTATAGTTATGGATTATAAGCTTTTGGCTCAAAGTTTTGTTTCATGTGTTTTCAGCTTTATTACTAGGGAGGCTAATACTTTGGCTCATTTAATTACTATATCAGCTTTATTACTGGGGAAGCTTTTTTAACTCTGGTGCCTCGGCGTATTATGGTTTAATTGCTAGAAATGCGGGAGGCAACTTCGTAGGCGCAAAATATGGAAATCTACCATCTTCTATTTCGATTCTTGATGTAGAGGCTTTATCGGTTCAGGAAGTTTTATCGTGGATAAAGGGCGTGGGTTATACTCATGTGGTCCTTGAAATGGACAACTACATTCTTTTTTATTCTTTGATAAAACATGAAGTAGGCTATTCGCATTTCTCTTCTATAGTTATGGATTGTAAGCTTTTGGTCATGTGTTTCCAGCTTTATTACTAGGGAGGCTAATACTTTGGCTCATTTAATTGCTAGATTAGTATTTTTAGATGAGGTAACAGGGGTTTGGTTGGATTCGCCACCCAATTGTGTTGCTCATCTTCTTTAATCTAATACAATTCTTTTCTTCAAAAAATTAATAGTACATATTCGTTCTAAAATATTAAATATACCATACTCGGATTGGAATATATCTTTATAAAAATATTCAAATCTCAAATCCATTACGCAAACCTCATAGATAATATTTTTTTTATAATAAAATAATCATAAATAAAATTTTAATATAGGTTACCATTTAAATTTATATGCTAAAGAAATTACAGAAAAGTATTCAACAATATAATAAATATATACCAAAAATTAATTTACTATGAGCTTGAATATTAATACTAATAATCAATATGAGCACTTAAGTTCTAACCAGATATATTCTCGAATTAATTCCCAGCCCATCCCATAAAAGTTGGTTATGAAGAGTTAAGGTTTAATGCTTCTAAAATCTCCAACTTTTTTAAAACGGGTTCTTGTCACTTTGAACTTTGAAATGTGATAGATAATTTTTTTGTACTTGTTTACAACACACAGTTCTAAAATCTCCAACTTTTTTAAAACGGGTTCTTGTCACTTTGAACTTTGAAATGTGATAGATAATTTTTTTTGTACTTGTTTACAACACACAGCTTTACTCCTTTATTGTCATATGTTAGTTTGTGGTTGATTTGACTATTCGAATATGTCATTTTTCTGATTTTTTTTCATTTCCAATCAGATTCTGACACATAGCAATAAAGGGGGCACGCTAGTGTATTTTAAACAAGTTTAGAAGTATTTGACATACTTGAAAGTTCAGAATAACAAAAACTCATTTTGAATAAGTTAAGGCTAACAGTACTCGTATCCATGTCTATTTCAAACTTGTGATTTCCTATCCTACCCTCCACCTTGGGCTGAACTTTTTTTTTTCATATGATCGTGACATGTTTGAAAAATGACTTTATTATATGAATACTAAAATATCAAGATTAAAATAATCTATTCCCAGCCAAATTCATATATTTTAGCATGGGACCCACATCACATGCCTCCACCAATCCCTGCATAAAAAGTGAATATAAAGATGGGATCCACTTGTTTGAGTGGTTTGGAAAAGGGACCATTCCTTTTATATTTTTAATCACTCAATTTTATATTTACTCCTTGGGAGGCAACAGAAAATAAATTGGATTCTCTTCCGGTCTCCATCAACTCCATTTTTACAATATGATATTGTTTATATAAAATTAATTATAAAATATGTTAATTTGAAAGCTAGGGAACAAAAATATTGCTAAGTTACATGGTATGTAAACTGATGTGAGAAACAAGGAATAGTAATAGTGAATGAGCATTTTTTGGGGTTCAATATGATCTTGTTTTAGTTCAACACGACCAAGACTCTGATGAGGTCCGGATGATGCTCATGTTGTTTACGTATAACTCCACCACTTCACCTATCATGATGTCAAAGATCTTATTGAAGATCCTCTATTAAGTGGATCCTGCATTATTTAGGCCGATGTGCATTACTTACTAAGTTCTCTCGTGAGTGATAAACAAAGGTTTCTCTTTGTCTTTTTAACCATTGTGATTTAGTTGTACCCAACTACAACGTCCAAGGTGGAGTAGGTGGCCTAGTATAACATGCCGTGGAGTCGACCAACATGTCTATGTTAACTAATGATAGCCTTCTTTAATGAGGACAAAATTTGTTGAGGTCAGCGTAGTTGACACACATGTGGTATCTTCTGTTTGTTTTCTTACGGGCACAACATTGACGATCTATCAAGAGTAGCAGATTTTTCGAATCTGTCGTGCCTTTAACACTTTCAAACTTCTTTTAATGATTGTCACTAGTCGATTTGGGCCATGATGCCTTGTTTTTTTCGATGGTTGTGGCTTTAGAGTCAATTTCGAGTTGATGTTCCACGACCCTAGGTCAACGCAAGTGACATCCATAGCCTTCCAAGTAAAGATATTCATATTTTCTAGTTGTACCTTTTTATTTTGGTTTTTCACATGGGTGTTCATCCCTACCGAGAAAGAAATGGCTTTTCCCTCTTCCAAGATTAGGGTTTCCATGACGTTCACTAGTTCCGCTTTCCTTATCTCTCTCTTCTCAGTTGGGGACCAACTTTTCTGCCTTCAAATAGGTGAGGTAGCTGCACCATTTTTTGTTTCCCTCTAGCTTTGTCAACGCCTTGTTAGTGTGAGGATTTACAAGGCCAAATATCTGAAACTGATGACGGCTTCTGAGAAGACGATTAGTGGTCTCCCAAGAATGACATTAAACTGTTACTACATCAAAGTTAGAGTCTTTTTGCTATTCATCCATTTTATATTGATTTTAGGTTCATTTCGGGTGATTTGGAACACATAAAGAGGCTAAAAAAACTTCACACATGCAAAAAGAATGCTGGATTTTATAAACTGGAGCAGAAACGTCATCCTCTTACACATATATTTAGATTCAAAACAACATCCAACATAAAACCGAAAGGTAGTCGATTAATACATTATTTCCAATTATATAATTTTATTATTTCATTAATTAATTTTCACTGCGAAATTATTTGACAACCGAGGTCGTACTCCCTTTGAAATAATGCATTTTGTTTGGAACTATATTTAATCATAGTTGCTTAGGTGATAATGGAATCTAATAAAAATGTTTGAAACATTGTGTAATTGTTGTATGCTTGTTCATTTTGTTACTGGCCGCAATGGAAATTGGACGGTATGATTATAAAGGACTGTTGAAGCAATCACAACAATAATTGCAGTACAATAGCGAATAGCAACATTATCGCATCTATTCCGCATCAGCATCACAAAGCTTAACAATTAAGCCTCGCATCATCAACACAATAGCAAAGATATAAGCTCCTACAATTAGTTAACAGTTAGAGTTTGTTATTTTACTAGTTAACAGTCAAGGCAGTTACTAGCTAGATTGACTAAAACTCTGTATATAAACAACTTGTGTTCATCTTCCACATTTGAATGAGATTAATCAATGAAATCTTATTTTCTTTTCTCTCTGGTTCTATAGATTACACGGTATCGAAGTCATCATGAACAAGAATTCACTACCGAAAGAGATGAAGCATAGAGCACTAGTGGAGGAAGAAGATCTCATTCAGTTCAAGGAAATCAACATATAAAAAAAATCTAGGTATAATTATTTTCTATTTTGTATTTATCGGCAACAATGTTTTACCTTGGAGCAAGGCAATCAAGAGAGACTTGATTGGTAAAGAGAAACTACAATTTATTAAAGAGAATTTGAAGCCAGATGATGAGGATTTTGAGGAGTACAAGCGTTGGGAGAGAAATGATTTTCTTATATCATCTTGGATTCTTAATTCTATATTAAAGGAGCTTAGTGAATTCTTGTATATGGGTTCCGCCAGAGATTTTTGGAAGGATTTAGAGCAAAGATTTGGAGATAGTAATGCACCATTGATATATCAGACCAAGAGGAGTGTAAGTCTTTTTATGCAAGGTGATTTGACTAATATGAGTTACTATACAAAGATGAAGAAGCAATAATGGAGTGAAGTGGCTTTATTAAAGCCAGATCTAGTTTTTCATTGTAATTACAGTTGTAATGCATTCAAGAAAATTGATGATCACAAGGAAGAGGGAAAACTTATATGATTTTTGTCAAGATTGAATGAGTCTTTTGTTCATGTTGTGAATCATATTTTCTTGATGGATCCATAACCTTCAATCAGTCATGCATACTTAATTATTTTCAGGTTAGAAAAGTAGAGGAAGTTCTAGTGGACAATTTTGTTGAAATCGCAAACTACACCAACTATAATGCTAAGTTTAAGAAGTTTTAGAGAAATAATGTTGAAAAGTGTATAATTACACTTATTATCTTGATATTTTCAATCATAAAACGATATGGTTTAGAGTCATTTTATACTTCATATAAAAGATTTCACATGGTATGTAGTTGTTTTTTACGCAAGTACAGAAACTAGGTGAATCTTGGGAGTGAAATGATCAAAGATGGAATTCTATGCAAAAAGAGTGAAAAAGGTGCAAAAAGATGCGTGGAATGCAAGGAATTGACTTAGGATCGAAGTTGTCAAAGATCGGCAAAGTTGCAAAGCAGAACCATGAAGAAAAGCACATGTCACGATCGTGATTCCTGTTCGCGATTGGACAAATCATGCCCGCGACTATCTATCGCGATCGCCACTTGTCATTCTTCACAAGCAGAAAGTTACCAACTTATATTCATGATCGCGACATGTATGTTATGCTTGCGACTTGTGACTATTTTGGATAACTCTTCTCAACTTCCAATCGCCGGACAAGAACGATCAACCGCCATCAATTGTCAAACGAAAAGACACCTCTTGGAGACAATGAAGCCATGAAAAGGTGCCTTTCCATTGAAGATAAGGATGAAATCTTGCATCCAATCACATGAAGATGATGCAACCCTTCACCAATGAACATGACTGTTCGTTTGGATAAACGCAACCTTTCACACTCTATAAATAGAGTTCCAAACCAACCATTTCGTGCATGATGGTGGATGGTAGCATAGAGAAGCGGCGACAGCCTAGATAAAGAGTAAAAGTTATACAGATTTTGCTAGTTCAAAGTGTTAGAGAGAAAAATGTATAAGTGATTCAATTCTTGTTTCAATCACTAGATTTCTCCACAAATTCGAGCGATTGTTGTATGAGTGTAATTGCAAAGCACTTATCAATAAAAGTTTCTATTCTTCAACATTCATTTGTTCTATATTAACAAAGAATAGCATCCTAGCGAAGGTTCTGTACGAGTCGAGACCGAATTCAAAGTAGACGCAGGAATTGCGAGAATTGACGACTCCCATTAAAGAGTGGATACGGTTTAATCAACTTTAGCTTTCACTTGCATAGCTTACAACTTTACTTTGTTTTCTACTTATACTTTCTAATTCGAAGTTTATGATATGCCTATGTGTCATAACGAGTATTTCGTCTTACGTCACTTATATTAATAAAGTTATATGCTTTCGAGTTGACTTTAAGAGTAGTTTCAGGATTAACAAGATTGTATATAATCACTGGATTTGTAATTATAACGCTGTTTAGTGAGCCAACATTTTTGGAGTGGTAACTTGCTAAATATGACTATGTGAGAGCGACCCGTACTAAGCATAGTATTGTTGTTGTCCAGGTTTTTATAAGTGTCATAATTCGTTTACCCTATATTTAGAAAAGTCATTTCATGTGTTGCTCTGCGGTGAATTATAGGATATTTGGGCTTCTAAAACCGAGTTTGTTGAAGTTATCTAGTGCATAAAACATTCTTGATTATTTTGCATATTTTACTCTACTACACTTGTTCTAAGGGAATATCTATATACTTTACATCTTCTCTAATCTGTTCATACATCTGTCTATTCATCAGTTTATCATTCAAAACCTTCAAATCATTATATTTTCTTTCATCCCGTAACTCTAGTTGATCCTTAGAACCGAATTCATTTCTTGTGGGATCGATATCTTTTAAAATTATATCGTAATTGTATACTTGTAGTTATCATCATTTTTCTATTTGATAAGCGGTACTGACAACACCTCTTCATATTTAGAACTTTTATATTATCAGTAGAAAAGTGGCGAACAGTGTCCAATGAAGAGAGGCCTAGTAGTTGCTGTAATAATCCACACCATGCTAGAGAATCTTTCTTTAAACTGATATATGTTATCTTCACTGTATTAGAAATGGCATATGCCCTAGAGGCAATTAGGGTAATATGTTCTTATTAGTCACTTATATACAAATAGTTTTAAATTATTGCTTATCAATAATAAGGCACATTTGTCATATATCAATCATGTTCTCTATTTATGTATCTCGCTAGTATTATATGTATTATTATGTATGTATATATATTTGTTGATATAATAAGGCAAAGTCTCTGACTATTTCATAACATGAAAGTGCAAGGATATAATGGGATTTATGAGGAGTGAGAAATGCACACACATGTAACATGGAAGTCTAAATATCCATAGACATAGTATTATTAAGATTGGACATCAATGAAGTGGACAGACTAGCATGTGTAGACTTACTCCTTAGATTGGATCCAAGCAACCAATCTCACGAGCTGAAGGTGGTACTTTGAGTTAACACATGAATGTATTCGGGTAATACATTGGAAATTGCTATTAAAATAGACACTCAAAAATAACTATATCCATGTGTTGGTGTTATGTCTTATTGTAGTAGCAGTATGAGTATCCTCAAACCTGAGATACTAGTTACCTTGTGCGGAAGTTTCCATACTTTAGGTCATACTCATGCATACCCTATTTATGAGGATGATATAGATGATTACAGGTATAGTGATGATCGTTTCTTGGTAAGCCGAGTAGTCAAGATAGGATCCATCAGTTCTGACATTTTACTATAATGGGATTTGTACCTTAAGGCCTCTTGTTGAAGTGACACACTCGTAAACCTCTTATCAGAGTATGAGATTGATAAAACGAGTTTCTAGTCAATCTCTATACATAAAGGCGAGTAGTGTTCTTCTTGAACAAGTCTAACTCCGGGATAATTACTCCTATTACATGAGCTAACACTTTATCCGAGCTCAATAAATTGGATGGTACTTAACATGATGGAAGGAGTGTATCATATTGGTTACTATTGTAGAACCGGATCAAGTCACAAGCACATGACATTGCGAGTATCGGGGTATCATACGCCTTTGCTAGATTGCCCTTTTGTTTGTCTAGATTCATCGGGTTCCATATCGATATGGAAAACTGAGCCTAAAGGTTTCTGTATGGGAAGCCAAGTTTAGCTCAACCTTTAAAGGCTCTATCCTTCGAGATCCTATGAGGTCACACACATTGGACCTTCATCAGACCAAATAAAGATCTAATAGACGGGGTCTATACCGAGAATGAAAAAGATAGTCAAGTTGTTTTGGATGGACCATTAAATGGTCAAACCACATAATAGTTTGAAAAAGGAATTGGAAAAGGTACAGTAGGTAGAGCAAGTGATTTTTCTCGTTGCAAGTAGGTCCCGCAAACATGGGTTGTTCTTGAGAAGGGGGTCTACGTGGCAGCCACGCGAGCACTAAAATTGCTCTTGGGCCACCAGCATGTGTTGGCACATGCTAGTGGGCAGCAGGCTCGCAGGCATTGCTTGGCAGCGCTTTCTTGGGCTTGCAATGCAGGCCCACTAGCAGCCCACAATCGAGGCTAGGGGGAAGTCCGCAAGGCCTCGCTTGCGGGGCAAGGAAAGCCCACATGAGTTTCTCTAGTATTTATGAGATTTCGTTTGAAGGCTTATTCCTATTTTGGAAAATAACCTTTACCGGTATTTTCGGGTTGGTCTACGAGTGCTCTAGCAGCCATTTTTTAACTGACAAGTTCTCCCTCCTCATGAGGTTTTGGTCAATGGGGTTCGTGTGGACTACTCATAGAGGCTGTTCTAGTTTGGAGCCTTGTACCAACTGAGTTCTATTCGATTGCCTTAAGGGATCGCTTTACCACTACAAGGGAAGACACACATCAACTGGTAATGCTCTATACTTAGTTGTTAGGTCTCTTTTGATAAGTTTTATAGACTTAAAGCATCTATGAGACGCTTCAATTAAGATTATATCAATCATGTCTTGCTTAGGAGTTCCTTTTAGGTTATTTTTAAGTTTTAAAATTCCACCATGCCAGTTTGCATACTTACCTAGATTAACCATCATACTAGTACATATATTTACAGAAGAAAGCCAATTCAGGCTCATAATGCAACACAAGTTGAAATTTCTAATGATTCAAAGGATGACTCTCACTCTATTAGACAACTAGCTTTTCATGTGAAGAACAAGGAAGTTGAGAAATAAAGAGAAATGCATAGGAGCAAAGCAAGGTTACTATGGAACCACTAATGGACAATGATGAATTCACTACATTTGCAGGCAAATCTTGTTTTGGTTTTATTTTTTATTTCTCTAAATATATAAAAGGAAATTCTCGTACGAAAATTAAATTTCTTTCACATAAAACTAAGAATACTGAAGTTGGATGGACTAAGATAGCGGGGCATCCACACGTATGTCATCAATAATCTTTTTGATAAAAGGATATTTAGACATCATAAGCAAGGTGTAGTTTTATCTGATAAATCCTTACAATATGCAAAGTTTATTGGAGAAATACATTTAGCAGAAAAATTAGGTTCGCAAAATGTCATGTATTTGCCCTTTTTCAAATACAACCTGATTTCAGTTAGTGCTTTGTTGGAAGAAGGAAGAAATTGGGTGATATTCTATTCCAATCACTGTTGCATACATGATAAAGAGACAAGGAGGATTATAGTAGTGGGATGGTAGAATGGAGGGTTTTACAAGCTTGACACTAGCTCATTTGATGCTAGAAATATAGATAACTTTTTTACTGCAATTTGTAATGACAATAAGCCATATTTGTGGCACTTAAGGCTAAAACATGTGTCCATAGATTCATTTTTGCATATATGAATAATTAAGTTGAAATGCATTGACTTTTACCGTCAAGTTTGCCCTTGTGCTAAGCAAACTAGGAAATATTTCAATAAAAGCATTTCAGTTTTATCACTCGTCTTTGAGATGGTACATATGGATCTTTGGGGTTCTTACAATTGGCAAAAAAAATGTTGCCATGTATTTTTTGAAAATAATATAAGATTACAACAGGTACACTTGATTGCATCTATTGAAAAATAAGGATCAGGTTTATGAAGCTAAAAAAATGTTTGTCAATAGAGCATTTACACAGTTTGACAAATTGGTTGAAACCATGGTTTTAAAAACCCAGACCGGCTGGTCTGATCAGGTTCAACCGGAACCGGTGGCTGGTCCAGGCCGGTTTATTATGGTTCACAGGGTGGTCAAGAACCGGCCGGTTCGATGGTCAATTGAGCTGGTCGTTGACCAGTCTTGACCTTTATGTTACTTTTAAAAAAAAATTGTTTTCCATGAGGTTTGATCGTAGGATCTTTTACTTCATTTATTATTTACCCTACCAATTGAGCTAAGGTTATTAAATGACTTCCTATTTTCATTTTATATTTTTATATGATAAAATATTAAATTATTTTACATTAAACCGTATTTTCATTTGAAAAATATCTATGTTGTATTTTTATTTAATTAATAAGTAAACCTATTTGACAATCATTCGCGGTCGCGACTTATTCTTCTTCAGAATAGAATTCTACCAATCAAAGATTCACGGTCGCGACTTGGATGGTTTTCTAGTTTTATTTTCTTAACTACCAACCGCCAAATAAGCATGATCAACCGCCATTAACTACCAACGAAAAGACACTTATCAGAAGTCAACCAATCATGAAAAGGTGTCTATCCGTTGTGGATTAGATTGAAGCTTCTCAACCAATCACAATGAAGCGATGCAATCATTCACCAATGGACGCGACTCTTCGTTTGGATAGATGTAACCCTTCGAACTTCACAAATTTCTTGCAGTGGATGTGGCAAGAAGACCAGGGTTACATATAGTGTGTGTAGAGATAGAGAATTCGCTACGTTCATAAGTGTTAGCGAGAAAATATTTAAGTGATTCAAATCCTT
Organism: Euphorbia schlechtendalii; assembly: GCA_949673415.1. Classification (NCBI taxonomy): domain Eukaryota; kingdom Viridiplantae; phylum Streptophyta; class Magnoliopsida; order Malpighiales; family Euphorbiaceae; genus Euphorbia; species Euphorbia schlechtendalii. The sequence continues at coordinate 10,597 of CATIWQ010514116.1, forward strand.
GTTTCGATCACTAGATTTCTCTATATTCTCGAGCGATTGTTGTATAAGTGTACTTGCAAATCACTTATCAATAACAATTTTCATTCTTTAATATTCGTTTGTTTGATATTCGCAAAGAATAGCATCCTAGCGGAGGTTTTGTACGGGCCGAGACCGAATTCAAAGCAGACACAGAAATTGTGGGAATTGACGACTCCCATTAAAGAGTCGATACGGTTTGATCAACTTTAGCTTTCACTTGCATACCTTATAACTTTGCTTTGCTTTCTACTTATACTTTCTATTTCGAAGTTCATGATATGACTATGTGTCACAATGCGTATTTCGTGTTAAATCTTTTATGTTAATCAAGTTATATGCATTGGAGTTAATTTTAAGAGTAGTTTCGGGGTTAAAAATATCGTGTATAATCACTGGATCAGTGATATAACGCTATTTAGTGAGCCAACATTTTTGGAATGGTAACTTCCTAAATGTGACTATGTGAGAGCGACCCGTACTAAGCATAGTATTGACGTTGTCCAGGTTTATATGATTGTCTTAATTCGTTTGCGCTAGATTTAGAAAAGTTATTTCATGTATTACTCTGCAGCGAATAATTGAACATCTAGGTGTTTTGAACCAATTCTGTTAGATTAGTTTAGTGAATCGTAACATCTTTGCTGAACTTTCATATTTTCTCTGCTATCCTTATTTCGTAGGGAAAATCTATATATTTAGATTCTCTAATCTTTCACATCTATATTTACTCATTCTTCATTCTAACCCTCCTACCCAACATATCAAATTTATTTTATTTTCTAATTTTGTCTTCCTTGTTGATCTTTAGAGCTAGTCTTTCCCTGTTGGATCGATATCTTTTAAAACTACATCGCAACTGTATACTTGCAGTTATCATCGTTTTTCTATTTGATAAGAGGTACTGACAACACCTATACTTTACGCGAACAAGTTTTTGGCACCATTAATATATAGCCAAACTCTTTGCGAAAAAGTTATTAAACTTATCAGTAGAAAAGTGGCGAACAGGGATGCCGCAGAAAGAAACGGTCGACCCGCCCAGAAGGGGCACCAAGTACCTAAGGGATTTCGAAGAAAGAAACGGACAACCCTATGAAGACACAACACTAGAAAAGAAGGCCCATGTCATCACCAATTGGGAATAAGAAGTCACCAGCCGCACCGGTCAGGTATATTCTCAATCACTCCGCTTGTTTCGTGTGATCATATTGGTCATAGAACCAGCGACGATCACACGAGGGGCAGCTATGAGCACGGGATTTTGTTCCAGCTCGCGCGTTCAATGATGACGGCTTTTCGGGATATTTATCCTAGAATCACACAATTTTTTACCGTCCGACGATCTTCAAATGGGAGTCTTCCTCGTCGCCGAATTTAAAAGGACTTTAATTCAGAAATTAATTAGAAATATATAAAAATACATAAAACATCACGGAAAATTGAATCCGGGGACCTGCATCGCCAAAGGTGGATGAGGTAAACCTCGCCAAAAGGCTTCGACGAGGCAAGCCTGGCCAAAGTCCTTAGCGAGACATATGCCTCACCAAAGTCTTGCAAGTGACCTCGCCTACGTTTTTTGGATTTTCGGGATTTTCCCTATAAATAGTTGGGTCTTTTTCGATAATTGGGGCATGAAATTTCAAATAAAAATTCTCTTTTTCAGATAAAAAAACACAGACAAATATAATAAAAATACTTTCTTTTCTTCTAACATTTTCTTGGATCTAAAACACTTTTGGATTCTAAACTTCTTCATCTTAAAATCAAATTTCTTCATCTATTTTTCTAAAAATATCCTCAGATATTTTCTGGTCTAAAACAAATTTAGAACATGACTATGATTATCATTTGGATAAATAAACACGTATTTTCCAACTAAACCACAATAACTACAAAAACGAACGAGGAATGCTCCAAGGGATCGAACGAATACGCCGAAAGTGGATTCATACTGCAAAGATAAGCCTCTAAGTTCCTAGAACTGCTAATTCCATACTCATCTTCTGCTTTATCTCTTTCTGATCTTTATTTGTGGACTTATGAATTATTTTTATTCCTTATTATTGTAAATAATGTTGTAATTCTCTTCTTCATCTTTTATTTCTTTTTAACTTTTATGTTAGAATAACCCCACGAAGAGAATAAAATATATTCCTGGATAACAGACCTCACCACTTTGCCATGTGATCATTTTCACTAATAAAATTGATCAACATACGTGTAAATAAAAATGAACAAATTTTTATTTAAAATAACAACTTTAAACCGTCGATGTTTATATTAGGTTACACGGGCCTCGCTAAAATCAAATCGAACATATGTGATATCCCCTGTGCTAACCTTTGTGGATGCAAGTTAGATATGTTTAGGATTTTATTTTTCCTTCAGGTATTGCACATATTTTTGAGGAAATGTAATTAATAGGTTAGCGGGCGGTTGCATCCCCTGATTTTTGGAAGCCTTGTAATTTTTATTTTCGCATTTACTTTCCGCATTTATTTACTGCCTTGTGAATGGTTTATTATTCCGCTTTGTGGATGGTTTATTATTTTGCAATACATGAATGCATATAAAGTCTAAAAACGACCTAAGTGCGAATATGCATAACTAAGAAAATACGGTTTTTTGTATATGTAATATAATGTGATCACATAAGAAATAAGTAACTTATCCAGGATCCGAATCTTTGTATCTTACTAGGCTATCCCCCGAACATTAAGCCTCACAGGACTCGAATTCCTAGAAAGAGCTAATCCAGATGGTGACTCCATACTAAGAGACGGCGGATTCGGGTTCGAACTGGTCCAAAATGTTTTTCGCTCTCTCTTTCCAACTTTTCCCAGGTTCCACGACCCGGTGCTTTTTACATAAACACCCCGATGGACCGCGCCTCTAATCTCCACACGCTCTCGGGCCCACCGCTCCGTGTCGTCCGCTCACAACTACACTACACAAAGACAAGCTAATATTAAGGGTCTTTCCATGAGTATTCATGGGATTCTCTTTATGACAAAAAGGCTATAAAATTTGGAATGTTAAATCTTTGATTTCTTTTGTTTTTAGGGATGTGATTTTCAAAGAGGAAGATTTTCCATTATCTCAAAGTTGCACAATTCATGAGAAGATTGTTGATAAGTGTATAATTACACTTATTATGATATTAATTTTACACATTAAACACTATGAATTAAGTCATTTTTATACTTCATATAAAAGATTTCACGTGGTACGTAGTTGTTTTTTATGCAAATGCAGATACTAGGTAAATCTTGGGTGTAAAATGATCTAAAGTGGAATTCTATGAAAAAAGAGTGAAAAAGGTGCAAAAATATGTGTTGAACATAAAGATTTAGCTTATGATTGAAGCTGTCAAAGATCGATGAAGTTGCAAGGAGATTTCTAAAGAAAAACTCAATTCACGGTAGTGAGAATCATTCACGGTCGTGACTAGTTCTACTATAGATCAGAAGTCTGCCAATCAAAGATTCACGGTCGTGACATGTATATCGCGGTCGTGACTTAGACGGTTTCCTAGTATTATCTTCTTAACTACCAACCGCTAGATAAGCATGATCAACCACCATCAACTACCAATGAAAAGACACTTATCAGAAGTCAACCAATCATGAAAAGGTTCCTATCCATTGTGGATTAAATCAAAGCTTCTCAACCAATCATAATGAAGAGATGCAATCATTCACCAATGGACACAACCCTTCGT
>CATIWQ010514202.1:0-12593 GCA_949673415.1 Euphorbia schlechtendalii
GGACGCAAATTTGTAGCAAAAATTTGTGGTATTTCTCATGAGAATTTTCGACTCTAAATCTACGCAATGTCGTCGCTATCAGAGTCTAATTTCTTGTCGACGCTATTTTCGGACGCTAATGGGTAATTTTCTTGTAGTGAGAACAGATCAAATTTCTCGATAAGAGATAAACAAACTAGTTTATCCATGTGATCCTTGGGAGTGTTCCTCATTCATTTTTCAATTGTGTTTGTGTGGAAAATAAATGTTTATTTATCCAAAAGATAATTAGACTTGGGTTGTAAATTTGTTCTAGACTTGAGAATATGTAAGGATTTTTTGAAGAAGAAATAGATGCAAGAAAGTTTAATTATTTGAAAATCGTAAAGTTTCGGAATTCAAATGTGTTTTGGATCTGAATTATTCAAAGAATTTTATAAAGAAAATATTTCATAATTTTTCTCGTAGTTCTTTCCCTAGAAAATAGAATTTTTCTCTAATTTTTTTGGGCCCCCTTAATTCCAGAAAGAACCCGTATTTATAAGGGAAAATTGGTCTCACTGGAATTTTCCAGCGAGGCTTGCCGGAATTCCAGCAGGCTCGCTGGAAATACCAACGAGCCTCGCTGGAAATCCCAACGAGCCTCGCCAGGATTTCCAACACCCTCGTTAGAAATCCCAGCAAGCCTTGCTGGGATTTCCAGCGAGACTTTGCTCCCTGGATTTCCAGCTAGGGTCTTGCTAGAAATCCTAGTGACTCGCTATGATTTTCAATGAGGGGCTCGCTGGAATTCGACGAGCCCCCCCTTTGCTGGGTTTGGCCCAATATATTTTTTATTTTTAAAAAATAACCCTTTTTTTATTTACCAAATTCTTATTTTTCAAAATAATTTAAATCCTTAACACAAGTTATTGCTGAGGAATGCTCCCATTTGAGTTTTTTCGGATAATAAAAAATTGTGTGATTCGAGGATAAATATCCTGAAAAGCCATCATCATTGAACGCACGAGCTGGTACAAAATCCCATGCTCACATTTCCCAAGATGGAAAGTCATATTTTTTTCACACAAATTTTTCACCAAAACGAGTTGGGTTCAAGATCCTAAACGTCCAAATCCACTTAAATAGAAGACTCCCATTTACCATCTTCAAGTTTCGAATATACAAACCCCCACTCAAACTCACGTTGCATAAACCTCTAGAATTTATATCGCCTTTCCAAAGAAAATTTTGTATTAGTTGGGTAAGCTTTGTATTAATCATACGCACAAAATTATGGAGAGATAGAAAATAAATCGAAAGTGCCGAAAGGACTGATTTAATAAGTGTCACTCTCATCGCATAAGAAAGGCATATACCCCTCCAACTCGATAAATGATTTTTGAACTTAGCAATTAACGGGTTCAAGCCATCATTGGGATCCTCTTGTAGCCTAGTGGTGCACCTAAGTAGGTAATTGGAAATTTCTCTACCTTGCATCCAAAGATATTCACCCATGAATTGACGACACTCTCATGAACATTAACTCCCAAGATAGAGCTCTTATGAAAATTTATTCGAAGACCCAATACAAGCTCAAAACATCACAACATTCTAATGAAAATAGGAATGAGTGTAACATCCATCGATTGAAAGCACAAGGTGTCATCCGTAAATTGAATTTGGGACACATCTTCATCAACTCCGTTAATACAAAAACCCGGTATAATACCCTCTCGAATACGAGCTTCGAATAATTGCTTTAACCCTTCAATTATCAAAAGAAAGATGGAAAATGGAAGGAGATATGGGGTCCCCTTGTTTAACACCGCTTCCTATGTTAACTAAGGCATTGGGAGAGCCATTAACTAACACCAAAGTGGTCAAATTCTGTCTATAACTAGATAGCCAACCGATGACTTTCCATTAAAATTCATTCTACTTAATATCGCACCAATATACATCCAAGAGATACTATCGTATGCCTTTCAAAAATCCAATTTAAGTAACAAGCAAGAACGACGCTTACTATGAACGGAGTGAATTATTTCCATGGAAATAAACAAGCAATCATGAATACTCTGATTCTTAGGAAAAGCAAATTTATTACCCGAAATTAGCCCACTCAAATAAGCTTGTAAACAATTACCAGTACTTTAGATAATAATTTATATAATCCATGGATGAGTGCAAGAGGTCTAAAGTTATTAAGCAAAGAGGAACCTGGAATCTTTGGGATGAGGGTTGTGTATGATAATTTAATTGCCTCTGGTACATAATCCATCTTGAAAAATTAAGCAAAAAAGCCATTATATCGGGCTTCAATATGTCACAAAATCATTTTTGTAGAAAAAGAAATTAAACCCGTTCGGACTCAAAGCCTTCCCCTCGCCACAATTTCCCAACACAACCAAGACATCATCCAAGCAAAATGGTGGGGTAAGCCTGATGTTTGTAGGGCTATACACTTCGCGGAATTGTAGTCCATCAAGCAAAATGGGATAGCAGGACCCGCTACAAATAAGTCTAGGAAATACTCCCTAATGAACGAAGAAATTGCCAATGAATAACTCGTTAATGCACCATTAATTTCTTGCTGATCAATCCGGTTTCCCCATGATCTAGAAGCCATACAGCGGGAAAATGTCTTGTTATTTTCCCCAAGGACAACCCACTTTACACGTGATTGTTGGTGCCTAATTTTCTACAAACTCTTCCTACATTCAAGCAAAACAGAACTCGTCGAGTTAAGTTCATGTGCTGCTACTTCCCCTAAAGGCTGAGATACCGAGCTAGATGTAAGGGTAATGATTTTCCCCTCCAATTCCTTAATGTGTTGTTCGATATTTCTGAAGTGATCTCGGTACCACGGTCTAATAAAATCACGAAGCCAATCCAACTTGAAGTTAATATTCCTTCTTCCCCACTTTTCACAAATCACTCCCCATTTCTCCCAAATAAAATCCTTGAACCCTAAATGATCCCACCAACAATTTAATGAACTAAATGGTCTAGGACTTAGAGAGTTCGATTGATGTGATCTAAAGATAAATGGAAAGTGATCCGAAAGAGTCATGCCAATCGTAGAAATATTACTTAATGGCCATAAGTCCAAAATATCACATGAAATAAAAACACAATCGATCCTAGAGTATATGTGCCGATTAGACCACGTGTAGTCTCTCCCATGCAAAGGTAAATCATGAAGAACACAATCATCGATGAAATCATAGAAACAAACTATCTAATTCAAAAAACCACCTCCCGATCTTTCTATGCTATGAATTACCTCTTTAAAATCACCAAACACAATTACATTCTCACGACCCTGTATTAACTATTTCAATTCAGCCCACAAGTGCTCTCTATCGGCACAACCCGTATGATAGTACATGCCAACGACATGGATATTAAAATCACTCAAGCCAACATAAAAAATCACCCATTTATTGGAAGAATTAATGATCATAATTTAGATACACACTGAATTCCAAGATAAAACAATTCCCCCCGAGAGACCAATTGATGGAATACAAACATATGCGAAGTTATTATGTCCCCATAATTTATGAATTGCATGATCCGATACTCTATCCACTTTCTTCACGATGAAAATAACAAATTGTAAATTCTAGTTCCGAATACATGAATAAATATAGAATTGTTTCGCTCTATTAGAATTTCCACCCTAACAATTCCAACATAGAAAATTAAAAGACATAAAAATGAATACACAAATCCTCGAAACAAAACATTAATCGCTTACTTGCTTCCCTCTCTGAATGCATCAACAATGACACTAAATTTATCCTTGTTAAATAGCTTCACCCTCTCACCAACATGGAACGTTAGTTCCTCTTCACTTTGTCCCAGTCCTTCTCCTCCAACCTTAGAATAACCATTTCATGTTTTGAATATTCGAACCCAAAGACTTAGATGCTAACACTTCCAAACCATGTGGAGAGTCTTACAAACGCTATTGTTCTGGTCCAACACTACAGCCCAAAATAGCCCCTACAATCTAACATTGATCCAACATGGGACTGTTGTCCCCCATTTTTATCCCTAACCCGAAATAGCCTCTAGCTCTAGTTCTAACCCAGGGCTGTTGACCCTTGCTTTATTATCTAGAATCAGCCTGTTGCCCAAACTACCATTGTTAATAGTAGTTCTAGTTTCCTTCTCTGCTAAAACCAATGTTTCGGGAGTAATGCTCGCATGGGAAATCACCAAATTACCAAATGAATTGCTATGATCTGAGGATGCCGCCACCTCCACATCCACATATTCCAAGCTTGTATCATTATGGGAGAAACTACTAAGAGAATCCTCCCAACTACTCGCATACCCTACATCTGCACAATTTTAGCATTCGACTCCTTATCTAAATATCGGTAACGATCACCTCCATTATTCTAGTTCAAAGTTTAAAAGCATCACTCTAGGCACCTAGCAGGATGAAAATCAAACACGATATCATGTCTAAATGGTTTGGCCTATCAAAATCATAATCAATCGAAATAATTATCCCATAACGACCGGCTAAACTTTAAACTAAGGGTTCACTAATTAAGGACAGTGAAATCCTCATTAACTCTAAATACACAATACTCTCTTCTATCATAAAATTAGTCTTTAAAGGCTGCACTCATAGATTGTATGTGGCGTAATCTTCTAATCTCCATCCACATAGGCAGCCATACCATCCACCGATGAAAAGGAAATTATCACACAATCACCACCAGTCAAGACCATGAATTCTATATTGAATCACGTCTCCATCACTAGATCATGATGATACAAAATTGTGAGATATTAAAAAACCTTATAACTCAAGCTATATTTCTCTGAGGCGCCATTGAGACTAAAATCTCCTTCGTGGTACCAATTGAGGGCTCGGCTGGATAATCATCAACCTCCTGCTCTTTCGAACTTGAGTCCTTAATTCTCTTAACCACATCAGCAAAAGAACTCATGTCACTCAGTGAATGATAAATTATCGATTTCCCCTTTAGGGAAGGAGCCACTTTCGGTTCCTTGATAAGATTATTATACCGTGCAACGAACACCCTCAAATTAATAGGACTTAAAGAAATTGTTCTTAATTTCTCAATGATATTATTAATCAGTGATTCATCCATCGAAAAGGAAAAAAATTCAGATTTTGGCATTCCTTCTCCATGCCACATACACATGGCCTCTAATCTCATACCTCATAAATGTCTTTTTCATGGTAAGGTTATCGATCTCATTCGGAAAGTTTTCAAAATAGATTCTCCAATGGTCTTGGGGTTGGGCTAAGTGATGATGGGATGAGAAATGAGTTTGGGGGTGAGCTGGAAATTGCTGAGGTTAGGGGTGGGTTTGAATCTGTCAAGGTTGGAATATAGGGAGATGGCGGTGGCTAGGGTGGGATGATTGGTGGTGACGGCTGCCTTGGGGTCGGCTTAGGGAGGGGAGTGGTTCCCATTTATATACTCTTGATTATGAAATATTGAATAAGTATTTCAGAGTTCCTAATGAGTTTTAGATTAGGAAACAAATAATTGGGATCTGAACACTATATGGAGAAGAAGAACCGAAAAACTTGATTTTTGCAAAAGTTTACCTTAAGTAATTGTGCAAATATCTCAATTGGCTCTATCTTCCTTTTTACGTAAGTTTAGTATTATTCATTAGAGTTGATGTTTCGATGTTGTATCCCATTTATTTATTCCTTATGGAAACTATAATAAATAAAGAGGTGATGGATGTCTTTGGAATCATGCTAACTTTTTTATTGATGCATTGATAGATTCTAAAATGATTGGAATTTTGTTTCAAGACCATAGCCAACATTTTGGGACAAGTTGTTCGAATGCAATGTGTTCGTAATATTTTAACTAAACTCGTTCCAAAAGATTTATACCCGGTAACGGTGTCAAAAACTTGTTCCCCACTTTTCTACTGATAAGATAAAAGTTCTGAATATGAACAGGTGTTGTCAGTACCGCTTGTCAAATAGAAAAATGTTGATAATTGCGAGTATACAGTTGCGATGTAGTTTTAAAAGATATCAATCCCACATGGAAGGAATTCGGTTCTAAGGACCAACTAGAGTTACGGATAAAAAAGAAATAACATAAATTTTAGGGTTTGGATGGTAGATTGATGAATAGATAGATGCATGAACAGATTAGAGAAGATGTAAACTATATAGATATTCCCTAAGAGCAAGTATAGTGGAGAAAAATATGCAAAATCATCAAGAATATTTCGTACACTGGATAACTTTAACAAACTCGATTCTAGACACACAAATATTCAATTATTCATAGCAGAGCAACACATGAAATGACTTCTCTAAATCTAAAGTAAACAAATTATAACACTTATAAAAACCTCGATAACAATAATACTATGCTTAGTACAGGTCGCTCTCACATAGCCATATTTAGCAAGTTACCACTCCAAAAATGTTGGCTCACTAAATAATGTTATAGTCACAGATTTAGTGATTACACACAATCTTGTTAACCCAGAAATCACTCTTAAACTTAACTCAAAATCATATAACTTGATTAATATAAATGATGCAAGATGAAATACTCGTTATGACACATAGACATATCATAAACTTTGAAATAGAAAGTATAAGTAGAAAACAAGGTAAAGTTGTAAGGTATACAAGTGAAAGCTAAAGTTGATCAAACCGTATCCACTCTTTAATGGGAGTCGTCAATTCCCGCAATTCCTGTGTCTACTTTGAATTCGGTCTTAACTCGTACAGAACCTCAGCTATTATGCTATTCTTTGTGAATACCGAATGAATGAATGTTGAAGAACATAAACTTTTATTGATAAGTGCTTTGCAATTACACTCATACAACAATCACTCGAATACGTGGAGAAATCTAGTGATCGAAACAAGAATCGAATCACTTATACATTTTTCTCCCTAACACTTTGAACTAGCGAAATCTATAACTTTCACTCTCTAATGTGTATCACGCATATCATCTATTATGCTCTCTACCATATACTATGAAATTTGTTGGTTTTGAACCTTATTTATAGAGTGCGAAGGGTTTCGTCTATCCAAACGAAGTGTCGTGTCCATTGGCAAAGAGCTGTATCACTTCATTGTGATTGGATGCAAAGTTTCATGCTCATATTAAATGGATAGTCACCTTTTTGTGATTTGATTGTTTCCAAAAGGTGTCTTTTCATCTAATAGTTGGTGGCGGTTAATGGCCGTTGATTGTTTTTATCCAACGATTGGTAGTTAAGAATAGTTATCCATAACCGTCACTAGTCATGAGTGTGATATACATATCACGATCGTGAACTTTGGTTGTTAACTTTTTGTTTGTGAAGAATGACAAGTCGTGATTGCAATGGGTGTCATGATCGTGACATGTGCTTTTCTTCATGATTCTTCTTTGTAATTTTGTTGTTCTTTGACAACTTCGATCCTAAGCCAATTCCTTGTGTTCCACACATCTTTTTACACCTTTTTCACTCTTTTTACATAGAATTCCATCTTTGATCATTTTACCCCAAAGATTCACCTAGTTTCTGCACTTGCATAAAAAAACAACTACATACCACGTGAAATCTTTTATATGAAGTATAAAATGTCTTTAGACCATATCATTTTATGATAAAAAAAATTCCAAGATAATAAGTGTAATTATACACTTATCACATCCCCACACTTAACTTTTACCTTGTCCTCAATGTAAACATAACAGAAGTGTATAAATTAGTAATGTAAGTTCGTACCTCATTTGGTGAAAGACTATTGTAGTGAGTACCATATTCACACGTTGCATAAAGATCATGTAAAAGTTCAAAATTTCCCACAAATTAGTAACATGCAATTTATATAGTTTAGTTGCATACCTTTGCTCTTAATGGAGGGCTAACCGAATCGCGTCTTCATATAAGCGTTATATGCTTATTCAAATATTTCCTTCTCTCAAGTATAGTATAAAGTATAAAGGACAAAGGAAGCATGCTTTGAAAAGATTGATCTCAAGGCATTTTTAGGTAACCTAGGGTGCTAAAACACTCTTAGTGGTTGCATTTTATGCTCCGTACCACTCTCCCATTTTTTAGTGGTTACATTTTATGCTCCATACCACTTTCTCTCATTTTTTTAAGAATATGTTTTTAAAGTACAGATTTGTACTTTGCACCCATTTTTCATGCTATGCTACTTTTCTTTTTTTCACTCATTGAATGGTTGCAGTTTCCGCTCCGTACCATTCCTCACCTTTTGCATAACTCATTGGTTATCCTCTCTTTCTTTTGATTTTTCTCTTAATACCCTCATCCGTTATTGATCACTTTCAAACTATTATTGCTATAGTTTCCCAACACTTTAAACATGCTCAATACTTACAGGATGTATTCGAGAATAGCAAATAAAACTCATAGTAAGAACACTATTAGATATTACTACACTACTAACTTATCGGTAGCTTCAAACTAAAACTACATAACTTATACTAATTCATGTTGCATTGAAATATATATCAAAACTTAATTGGAATATTCCTTTCGAATGTTACTCACCGCTCATCCTTGCCAAATGCCAAATGTTGTGCCAAAAGTGCTCACACTTTCAAAGTGTGCTCAAACTCGAAATAAAAATTTTGTTCAAAATTTGCACTAACATCAAACTTGGAATACCTAGCACTCACAATAACCTTGGAACATTTGTTAGTATAGCATAGGTATGGATAATGTATAAATAACACAAAATCAAGAAAATTTTCATTCTATTTTTTTTAATTTTATTTGATTTTTTTGGATTATTTTGGGATTTTTACAAATGCCCCCCCACTAAAGAATGCAATGTCCTCATTGTGAGAGATTTTACTAAATATGAAAAACAAATACAAAAAACACACAATTGAAAAAGAAAAAGAAATTGAACCCGTTTTCAATCATCCAAACTTGAATCTGGAGGACTTGGTGAGATATCCATATTCTTCATTCTGAAGTATGAATTCAACTTACAATTCAAAGAAATGTTGGATTTTGTAAGTTGATGAACATCATGTTGTATAGAAGCTATATCAAGACAAGCTTTATTGGCATCATTGACGAACTTCCCTTTCCAAGTATCTTCATTGGCATGTGTACTCCTAGAGGTTTATCTTGCTTCACTACTTTCGATTTAAACTTCTTCATTACCTTCGTTGGGTTGGTTCTCTCAAGAAGTAGATTATTCTATTGGTCTCAACTTCCTAACCCTTACTCTATATGGTAAAAATGTAAATTTTCCTTCTTCCTCCTTAACTATACTTGCTTTCTTCATTTAAACTCCTCCCATGAAGTTGAATGTCTCTCTAGGACTATATCTGTATGGCAGTTGATTCTTTGCTCCCAAAATAATTCCGTAGATTGTATTTACCCCTCCAACTCTAGCCTTTTTATGTGTAGTAAGACTAGTGATGGATTCTAACATGTACATCGGAAACTTTGGTCTTAACTGTGAAACCACGCACTCCAATATAACTAAATCTTTCACCGACACTTTAGTAGTTTCGTGTTGGAAGAAAAGACTTTAAGAAATGAACTTGTGAAGGTAAAGAAGACTGTTGCACCGAATGTTCTTGTTGGATGAGTTTTTGACATCGTATCGATCCAATCCCATTAACTTAGTCCATACATTCATTAAATCATAATCTTCTTCCTTTTCTATTTCTTCATAGGTTTCTCCTAAACTAAACCACTCAATCAAATCCATTAAATTAACTTATACTCCTCTCCTCCATTCCTAAATTTCCTTTTCAAGAAATTCCCATCCTCTTAAACAGTCACCAAAAACTTGAAGACCCATTCCTCGTTAAACGGAAAACGCATATTTACAAAGTTATCCAATCCAAATAGCGAGAAGTATTCCTCTACTTTAGCATGAATCCCAACATCAATTGCAAAAGTAGGATCATAGAATAGTGTACCTTGGATATCAAAATTCTTGATCCTCATGTACCGCTCAACTTCTTTGTCACCATAGATGGGAAAAGGACATCCTTATTTGGTTTGTTATTTAACCAACTTATTCTTTCCCTTGGTTGCTGCTAATTTCTTGGGAGCCATTGAAATTGAATTCATGAATTTGAAAGAAAGGATTTGTGTTTTGATTTGGAAAAATGGAGAAAATTATTTAAAGAGATAGTAGTTGTGTAAAAGAGTGATTGATTTGTGAAAATCAATTATGAAAATAGTTATATATATATATAGGAAATAGGGTAATTATTGTTGTTTCAATGGATATATTTGATTTGTAACCATTAGAAATAGAGCCATTACAGCAATAATTGCTGTGAAATCGTACATGTCGCAATCGCGAAAGATAGTCGCAATCGTCACTTTCTTCATACAGAAACATAATGTTTTGACAACTAATTCACAAGCACAATATAGGCCACGATCGTGAAATGTTCAAAATCCAAAAACTTTTCTTTTTTATTTTATTTTAAAACAACACTTAACTTAAAAACACACAAACAATAAAAATATACTACTATATAATACTTTATATATTTTGGAAAACATAAGAGATTTAAGTGTCAATGGAGTTTCCCAACTCCTTGACTTCATATTCATGGATCCTTATTTATCCGTTTTCTACTCTTACCAAATCATTATATTTCTTATTCGAAAGATGCCAAACTTTCTCCCGAACTAAGCGTACTTGGCATACACACGCTAAAAAGAAAATTCAATGAATAAGCAAGAAAATATGTTAATAACAAAATATAAATACTTAAAATAAAAAATAAATAAATCTATTAAATATAATTGCACGTTCTCTAGCAATTTGATCTCTAGAACGCACTTGTCTTCCCCAGCAAGGGCGCCAAAAACTTGTTCGCAAGATTTTGACTAAACTCGTTCCGAAAGATTTATACCCGGTAACGGCATCAAAAACTTGTTCCCCAATTTTCTACTGATAAGAAAAATTTTTTAAATATGAATAGGTATTGTTAGTACCGCTTACCAAATAGAAAAATGATGATAACTGTAGTATACAATTACGATGTAGTTTTAAAAGATACCGATCCCACAGGGAAGGAATTCAGTTCTGAGGGCTAACTAGAGTTACGAATAAAAAAGAAATAAGATAAATTGTAGGGTTTGGATGGTAGACTGATGAATAGACAGATGTATGAATAGATTAGAGAAGATGTGAACTATATAGATATTCCCTAAGAGCAAGTATAGTAGAGAAAAATATGCAAAATCATCAAGAATATTTCGCACACTAGATAACTTTAACAAACTCGGTTCTAGACACCCAAATATTCAATATTTCATAGCAGAGCAACACATGAAATGACTTTTCTAAATCTAGAGTAAACGAATTATGACACTTATAAAAACCTGGATAACAATAATACTATGCTTAGTATGGGTCGCTCTCACATAGCCATATTTATCAAGTTACCACTCCAAAAATGTTTGCTCACTAAACAGTGTTATAATCACAGATCCAATGATTACACAGAATCTTGTTAACCCTGAAATCACTTTTAAAGTCAACTCGAAACCATATAACTTGATTAATATAAATGATGCAAGATGAAATAGAAAGTATAAGTAGAAAATGAAGTAAAGTTGTAAGGTATGAAAGTGAAAGCTAAAGTTGATCAAACCGTATCCACTCTTTAATGGGAGTCGTCAATTCTTGTAATTCCTACGTCTACTTTGAATTCGGTCTCGACTCATACAGAACCTCCACTAGGATACTTTTCTTTGTGAATATCGAATAAATGAATGTTGAAGAACATAAACTTTTATTGATAAATGCTTTGCAATTACACTCATACAACAATCGCTCGAATACGTGGAGAAATCTAGTGATTGAAACAAGAATCGAATCACTTATACATTTTTCTCTCTAACACTTTGAACTAAAACTTTCACTCTCTAATGTGTATCATGCATATCATCTATCATGCTCTCTACCATATGCTACGAAATTGGTTGGTTTTGAACCCTATTTATAGAATGCGAAGGGTTGCGTCTATTTAAATGAAGAGTCGTGTCCATTGGCGAAGATTTGCATCATTTCATAGTTATTGGATGCAAAGTTTCATCTTCATCTTCAATGGATAGTCACCATTTTGTGATTGGATTACTTCCAAAAGGTGTCTTTTCGTCTGATAGTTAGTGGCGGTTGATGACGGTTAATCATTTTTATCCGGTGGGTGGTAGTTGAGAATAGTTATCCATAACCGTCACAAGTCGCGAGCGTGATATACATGTCACGATCGTGAATTTTTGTTGTTAACTTTCTGTTTGTGAAGAATGATAAGTCACGACCGCGAATGGGTGTCACGATCGTGACATGTGCTTTTCTTCATGATTAATCTTTGCAACTTTGCCTATTTTTAACAACTTCGATCCTAAGCCAATTCCTTGTGTTCCAATTCCTTGTGTTCCACACATCTTTTTGCACCATTTTTACTCTTTTTACATAGAATTCAATCTTTGATCATTTTACTCCCAAGATTCACCTAGTTTCTGCACTTGCATAAAAAACAACTGATACCACGTGAAATCTTTTTTATGAAGTATAAAATGACATTAAACCACATCGTTTTATAATTAAAAATACCAAGATAATAAGTGTAATT
>CATIWQ010514249.1:0-34165 GCA_949673415.1 Euphorbia schlechtendalii
ATGTAGAAGGTTCTTGTTGCACTGAAATACACTCCAAGCCTCTCCCCAAATAGGTTCTAACGAGGGAGGTACATGCGATATGGCAACAAGTGCTCCACTCGCTCAAGTACTATCTTTTCTCAGGGAGGCAGATTAGTACAAGAGAAAGCTTTGCGGTAATAGGGGTACCTTAAACTTATGGGCTAATCCCTTCTATTGCAATGCGTTATAATGAATATGTCAAAATTAAGATAAAATGGAATAATGTGATCAATAAATTTCAGCACTTATCCAAAATCTAAAACCTTTGAAAGAAAAAAAAATAAGTTTTAGAAAAATCCCCAACGGAGTCACCACTGTGAGAGGACAACACGGAGTGGTGGACCGAGAGCGCGTGGAATGATAGGCGTGGTCCACCGGGGTGTTTGAAAAAGAAGAAAAAAGTACCAGGTCTGGGACCTAGGAAAAAAGGTTTGAAAGAGAAAAAGGCGAAAAATGTTTAAGATCGGTTCGAACCCGAATCCGCCGTCTCTTGGTGTGGAGTCGCCACCTGGATTAGCTCTTTCCAGGAATTAGAGTCCTGTGAGGCTTAACATCCGAGGGATGGCCCACCAAGACACAGAGATTCGGGTCTGGGATAAGTTGCTTATTTCTTAAGTGATCACAATATATTACATCTACAGAAAATCGTTTTCTTTTAATGGTGCATATTCGCACTTAGGTCGTTTTTTTTATTTTAAATGCATGTTTCACGTATTGCGAAATAATAAGCCATTCACAAAGCAGAAAAGTAAACCATCCACGAAACGATAAGTAAATGCGGAAAGTAAATGCGAAAAATAAAATTACAAGGCTTTAAAAATCGGGGAATGCAACCGCCCGCTAACCTATTAATAACATTTCCCAAAAACTGAAATTGTGATACCCGAAGGAAAATTAAAAATCCTAAACATACATCTAATCCTAATCTACCTACATCCACAAAGGTTAGCATATGGGATAACACGTATGTTCGATTTTGGGTTTAGTGAGGCCCGCGTGGCCTAAAGAAAAATTAATCGCTATGTTGTTTGTAGTTTAAATAAAACTATTCATTTTATTAGCACATTGGTTGCTCATTTTAATTAATGAAATTGCACGCATGGTAAAAAGTGTGGTCTGTTATCCGGGAAAATGTTTTATTCCCTTCGTGGGGGTGTCCTAACATACATCTCCTTATAATAAAGAAAAAGATGAAGAAGAATTACAACAGTTAAAATAAAATGAAAGTAATTAAAATACTAGGTTCATAGGAGAGATCAGAAGAAGAAATTAAACACTGAAAGCACGGAATTGCAGTTCTAGGAATTCAGAGGCTTACCCTTACTTAACGAATCCACGTCGAAGAATCCAATCAATCCTTTAGAAAACCTACTCATTTGAGTTAGGTAAAAGAAGTTGTAATAGAAAGTCCAAAAATTGTTTGTTTTAATTCCAGGAAGCAAAGGTCATTCTAAAGTTATGTTTTTTTGTCTGATAATTTTCGGGTCCTTTGTAATGAAAAAGATCCGACTATTTACAGATAAAAAAAGTACCGAAAAATCCAAAATATTGAGCCTCACCGGTGAGGGGTCCTCGCACGCGAGGCTGCCTAGAGGGTGAGGCTCCTCGCTCGTGCGTGAGGCTACCTCGCGGGCGAGACTCCTCGAGTGTGCGCGAGGATCGCTCGCGTGTGCGAGAGGCTGCCTCTGCTCGAGGTTGTCTTGCACGTGAAGCACCTCGCGCTTAGGCTGTCTCACGCACGAGGCTCCTCTCACGCGAAGCCGTTTCTCGCCCGATGCCGTCTCGCGCGCGAGGCATTCTCGCGCGTGATGCTGTCTTGCATGTGAGGCTGCCTCCTCGCGAGGCTCCCTCGCGTGTGCACGAGGGTCCTCGCATGCGAGGCTGCCTTGCATGTGCGCAAGGCTCCCTCGTGCAAGTTTCCTCCGTGCGAGGCTCCCTCGCGCGAGTTGCCTCCGCTCGAGGCTCCCTCGCGATCGGGATTACGTCTCCTTCATTTTTTTATTAATATTTTTTATTTATTTATTCTTTATTATTTTTATTTCTGTATTTTTTAGTTAATTAATTTCTAAATAAAATTAAATAATTTCATTAAAGACGAGGAGGATTCCCATTCGGATACGTCAGGATACTCCAAAATTGTGTGATTCAAGGATAAAATCTCGAAAAGCCATCATCATCGAACGCGCGAGCTGGTACAAAATCCCGTGCTCACAGCTACCCCTCATGTGATAATTGTTGGTTGTATAACCAATGTTATCACACGAAAAGAGAAGAGGGATATAGAGAATACCTGACCTGTGTGGTTGGTGATTTCCTGTTCTCAATTAATAAGATAGGCCTTCCTTTCTGGCGTTGTATCTTCATAATGTTATCCGTTTCTTTCTTCGGAATCCCTTGGTGCTTGATGCCCCTTGTGTGTGGGTTGACCATTTCTTTCTACAGCGTCCCATTAGTGGTAACCGTTTCATTCTTCGGTTGAGGTCATTGTGTGCCCCTTGGAATAGTTGGAGATTGATGCCTGGATGCGATCTTTCCTTAGTAGGATTGCGGCTTGTTCTCTGTGTCAAATCAAGAAGATAATGTTATTCAATATTTAATAATGAATGTTTTAATTGTTTGATTGAGTTTATGCGAAGCAAAAATTTTTGCCCCTTCAATAAAAATTAAAACATTAAATGAGTTCGAAGAAATATCGGGGCATCCCATGCATCATTCCGTAGTGTTAGGAAGATTCCATTGGAGAATAATAATAAATAAATTGGTGGGGCTCATTTTTTTTCTTTATAACCACTTCTTTTATTTCTTTCACTTTTCATATTCCTCATCTCTCTCTCTCTCTCCCTTCTCTCTAGAAATCATGCTATCGAAGGTTGCTAATAGGGCGCTCCGCCTTACATCTCATCTCGTTCCTCAGCCTACGGATGATCCCTCCGTATTTTCCGTTGATATTGATGCCGCATATTGTTTGGCTGCAAGCGATACTATGCTGGGGTTTACCATTACTTCCCCTATGGAGACGTTGGATCCTGATGTTCTAGCCCAACCTCATCTTTCTCGAATTGAGGTATTTCAAATAACTTTTTTATTTTCAGTTTTTAGTGAAATTTTGTTCTGTTTTAAGAATTAGATTGGAACCGATCCTTGAAATTCAGGTCTGCCGAAAATTTTTCCGGTAGACACAAACATATTGGCGAGGGTCCCTTAGGACCCTCGCGAAGCCTCCCCGCAAGGGTCCTAAACGACCCTCGCGGTGCCTCCCCGCGAGGGTCCTAAGGGACATTCGCGAGGCCTACCCGTTAGGGTCCTATGAGACCCTCGCGGTGCCTCCCCGTGAGGGTCTTAAGCGACCCTCGCGATGCCTCCCTGTGAGGGTCCTAAGGGACCCTCGCGAGGCCCATTGGCGAGGGTCCTAAGGGACCCTCACGAGGTCTGGTGGTAGCATCGGGGGGCTCGCCGGATTTTTCCGGTGACGCCTCTCCGAGCTCCTTTTTTTTTAATTTTTTTAATTATTTTTTTTAAAGGAAAATAATCAAAATTTGAAGTCCAAACATTTTTCGGATCCGAAAAAAACTCTAAAGAAAATATTTGTCCAAACGATAGTAGATCTCGACTTTTAAATTTGTTTTAAACCCGAGATTATCCGAGGACCTCTTTGAGAAACGTGAGAAGTAGAAAGATAATGTTCGGGATCCAAACGTGTTTTGGATTTAAACTATTTAAAGAAAATACTTTTAGTGTTTTTCTCATCATTTTTTATGTTTAAAAATGCGTATTATTTAATCTGTTTTGCAGTCCCCCACGTTACGTCCTACTGGTGGGTATTCTACCATCCAAGCGTGGTATGGTCACGCTTCTTCTCACCCCGAGCTGGTTCAGGCTATCAAGGCCATCGACTTCGGTCCTTTGGCCCGATCCTTATAGCTTACCTTATTACTGTATGCTTTATCAGTCGCGCTTGCTCAGAGGTGGTGCGACATTTCGCACACCTTTCACCTTCCGATCGGGGAGGTTACCATTACTCCCTTTGATATTATAGCGATCACTAGTCTACCCTGGGCTGGTACTGTGATCCTATTCGACGCCTTTTTGGAGCGGTTCTTCAAGGCTCCAACTGCTTGCAATCACGTCAGAGACCTACTCGGCGTTGACCCCAGAGGCCGGGCGTTGCATTATAGCGTGTTGTTTGACTACTGGATGGGTCAACAGTCTGTTTCCACGGTTAAGATTTCTCTGTATGTCCGGTCATTCTTGGTCACCCTGTTGAGCGTGACATTTTTCCCGGTCTTGAACAGCGATATCAACTATGGGATGATTGAGCCGCTAGCAGATTTGGACAAGGTTAGTGGCCTTAATTGGCCACGATCTTGGCGTAGACTTATTTTGCAATTGACTTAGTCGTTCGAGGTTGTTTGCGTTCTCTACGTTGCTGCCCCATGGTTCTTCAGGTATTGTTTACTTACTTTATGATTTGTATATGTTGGTTAGTGATTGATTGACCTTACCTGATCCCTTTATTTTGTAGGCATGGGCTTTCTATCATCGGTTCCTCCCCGTCCCACAGTTTATTGATGATCCAGAGGGCGCCCCGTGCATGGAGTGGATTTGCTCATCATTCGTGGGAGATATTTTGGATTCCGCTGGCTACTGTCAACATCTTTGCTAGTTGACTCTTGAGAAGGTGATGGACCTCATTTCGGTGGTGAGTTGACCTCGTTTCGATGACTCTTGAGGCCATCTCGCGCGATGCTGTCTCGCGCGTGAGGCTGTCTCGCGCGCGAGGCTGTCTCGTAAGCGAGGCTGCCTCCTCGTGTGGCTCCCTTATGTGCGCGCGAGGATCCTCGCTTGTAAGGCTGCCTTGCGTGTGCATAAGGCTCCCCCGAGTGAGTTGCCTCCGCGCGAGGCTCCCTCGCGCGAGTTGCCTCTGTGCGAGGTTCCCTCGCACGAGTTGCCTCTGCGCGAGGTTCCCTCGCGCGAGTTGCCTCTGTGCGAGGCTGCCTCGCTATCGGGATTACGTCTCCTTCATTTTTTTATTAATATTTTATATTTTATATTTATTTTTTTTATTTCGATATTTTTTAATTAATTAATTTCTAAATAAAATTAAATAATTTTATTAGAGACGAGGAGGATTCCCATTCGGATACGTCAGGATACTCAAAAATTGTGTGATTCAAGGATAAAATCCCAAAAAGCCATCATCATTGAACGCGCGAGCTGGTACAAAATCCCGTGCTCACACTCTCTTCTCTCAAACTACAATATCAAATGGCATCTTCACAACAACAACATCAAGAATCCACACTCGAAGATAAATAGTTCTTTCTCAAATACAAATCCTAAAGAAATATGTACATCAATACCGTTGGAGACATAGAGAAGATCATTTTTCCACAAGGAACTATTGTGAGTGGACGACGTGGAGCGGTGGGACAAGAGCATGCAGGATGAGAGGCGCGGTCCACTAGGGCATTTGAGAAAGATGTGTGCTGGGTCGCGGACCTAGGAAAAGGGTTTTGAAGAGAGGGTGAAAATGTTTATTCAGATTGATTCGAACCCGAATCCACCGTCTCTTAGTGTGGAGTCGCCACTTGGATTAGCTCTTTCCCGGAATTAGAGTCTTGTGAGGCTTAACATTTGGGGGACATCCCACCAAGACACAGAGATTCAGGTTCGGGATAAGTTGCTTATTTCTTATTGGATCACATTATATTAGATCTACTAGAAAACCGTGTTCTCTTAATTGTGCATATTCACACTTAAGTCATTTTGAAATTGAGATGTATGATTTAACGCACATGCGAAAAGCAGTAAATCCATACATCAAGCATTAAGTAAATGCGGAAAAGTAAATTAATAAATTACAAAACTCGAGGTATGCAATCACCCACCTAATCTATTAATTATCATTCCTGTAGTAATACTTGCAATACCCGAAGGAAGATATATCCCTAGGCATACATCTAACATGCATCCACAAAGGTTAGCACGAGATATGGCACGTATGTTCAATTTGATCTTAGTGAGGCCCGTGTGGCCTAATCAAAACATCGATGATTTAGAGTTGTTAAAATGAAAGACTGGTTCATTTTTATTTACACGTATGTTGGTTGATTTTATTTGTGAAAATGACCGCATGGCAATGTGGTGAGGACTGTTATCCGGGAACACGTTTTGTTCCCTTCATGGGGGTGACCTAAAAAAATATTTAGAAAGATAAATCTAGGCCAAACATGCATATAATAGTCATCGTTTGGGTTAACAATGGTAACGATGTCATTCATATCGTTATCGACTTCCCTGTGAAGGGCGATATCTATATGAATGGCCTAAAGTGCTTCTGTTACTACTCTGAACTTCAATTAACATATTAAAATATTAATAAATCATTTATAAATCCTAAATAATTACAATTTGGAGGTTTGTTACCCCCAATGATGCGTTTCCAAACTCAGAAGGGTCTCAACGGGTCATTCCGGGCTTAAACGGAGCGAAACAAAGCAAAACTGCATTCTGCCAGCGCCAATATCATTAACAGCATTATGCAATATTGTTAATGGTATCAGGTGATATTGTTAACAATATCGAGTTTCCAGATCTGCATGAAAACACAGAAAACAGCAGAAAATAGCAAAAACAAGATCCAAAACTTCAAAAGTTCATAACTTTCACTATACTTAATGGATTTTGATGGTCTTTATCATTCCGGAAAGCTCAGGATGTGTAGAATATGTAAGTAAAATACTCAAAAAGATTCGAGATCATATTGAAAATCACGTAAAATAGAATGGTGCGCGGAAACAATAAATAACCGAAAATAACCGAAAAGAAAACGAAACTTCAAAAAGAAAAGCATATGAACATAAGCACAAACTTTAGGAACTTAGAGGCTTACCCCATAGCTTTGAATCCACTTTTCTTGGTCCACAAAAGTACCCGGAAAGTCCTCCCCATTTCTTAGGCTCGGTTTTGCGATTTTTTGGCGAAAATGGAGAATAAAGATCTCCTCTTGGCGGGAAGGCTAGGATTCCAGGATATGGCTTGTAAGGAGAGGAAGAGAGGAGGTAGGAGTCCTTCCCTTAAATTTAGGCTTGAAAGCACTTGAAAAATTAAAACTTGTGACTCTTCAGTTTTTGTTTGGTGAGAGCTCTATCCTTGGCTTTTTGCTTGTTCCTTCTTCTTTTCTTCTTGGCTTGAAAAATCTGAGCTCCTCCCTCTGCTACTACCATTAACCCTTTTCTTCTTCTCTCTTTTTCTTCCTTTAATCATTCATGATGTTGGATGGCATCATGTTGAAAGGGTGTTGGGTGGAGAAAACCCGGAATTATGGGTTAAAGTTGGGTCTTTTTGACCAAAAGATGAAGAAATTGGCTTTTTGGTCTATTTTGCCAATTCAATGTCATTGACGACATTGGTCATTTCGTTAATGACATTGCATGGCCAAACTGGGTTTTTATTTTGGGCTTGGGCTTTTTTATGAAAAGAAAGCCTAAAGAAACAAGGCGGATGATTCCCAAACGATTTCAGGACCTTGCAAAATGTGAAAAACTAACAGGGGAAAAATTACAGCTTCATCATCGAACTCACGAGTTGAGAGTAAAAATCTTGTGCTCACAACTGTCTTCGCCCAAATCAAATTGGGTTATTGTTGAAAGGGAATTTAGACTGGTGTACAAGGTCGAATACAAGGAAATCATCACGAATAACACCCTGTAGAGGGTGATAAAGGAAAAAATCTAAGAAATTTCTTGCTCCTTAATAGACCTGCCACCATGGATATCATGCATAACTTCCACACAAATATCTACATGGTTGAAGGATTCCCCTATATCCTTGTAACTGAAATATGAAGAAAGTCATACCTTGTCTCTACCAAGCTGATAGGTAGTATTCTAAGAATGAAGCGTAAGGTTGCTGAGTTGAGGAAGAATGGTGATGAGGAGAATGTTGATATTTGTGAAGATTGGGATCTTCCAAGAGATTATGACTTTGGAAAAATTAAGGCTTCAAGCTTGACTTGGAGGAAAAGAGCTTGCCATGAGATTTTAACTAATGTTATTATCCCCAAGAAAGCGTCTCTCTCAAGCTTCACCAAATTCGAGAGATGTATTGTCTACCACAAGGTGAATGGAAAGTAGTTGAACTGCTTAGTCCTATCCTCCACCATTTGACCAAGGTGACAATAATATTTCACCATGGCTACCTCATCATAACCATAGTGAAAGCCCTGAAGATTAATGTGGAGGGTTATGAGAGGGTAAAGGACATCATCTACTTACTTTCAGGAAGGTTTTTGATTTCAAACACTTTAAAGAACTTCACTTCTCAAACCATCAGTCTGGATACACCAAGGCCCAAAATATCAAGTTGAAGAAGGTTAAGTAGTGCATACCATTATACCAGAAGATGTGATGAAAGAGGATGAGGACTCATTGATGAAGAGTTTTATTAAAAGACTGAGGATGAGCTTCCCCTTAGGGCTAATTTAATGAAAGTAAAGACCACTATGACTCTAATGGAAAAGAAAGAAGCACCAAAGAAGAAGGCTAATCCATTGAAAAGAAAGGAAATAATTATGCTTGCCAAAGATCAGTCTAAGAAGAAGTAAAATTTGAAGATCAAGATTGACAAGGAGCTGAGACTAGAGCAAAGAAGGCTATAGAGGAAGAGGAGGCTACCAAATCAATCATGCCTCCTTCTATTCCTGAATTTATGGAGGAGGTGTAGAATATGATTGCTAATGAAATATTAGAAGAATTAAGGTAGAGGAAGAGAAAACACAACCCCATCAGCCTTATCGGTGTCACAAAAGTTCAGCAAGCTAAGAAAAACCTCAAGGGTGTGCAAAAGAAGAAGATTTCCTCCACCAGGCCTAGAAGAGGACTATAGCTTGTAGTGAGTGATGAGGAAATTGAGGATGTAAGCTAAGAAGTGTTTGAGGAATTAGTACCTATTGATGAATCTACAAAATTACACATTCTCACTCAGCAAGCTTAATTTTTGAGGCTGATCTATCCTTGGATCAAATAGGCAGCCCATAAGAATTTAAAAATCCTACCCTAACACCTTCACCTACACCTAATCCTTCCATTTCTTAACCAAATCTCCCTAAAAAACACCAATCCTTCTTCACCACCTCCAACAACTACAACTACACTCAATCCCTATCCTACTAAATCTTTACCACCTCCAGTTATAAATAATACTTCTACTTCTTCTCCACTTCCCTCACCTAAAAATAATTTACTAACTAAATATATTTCATCTTTTATAAATTCTCAACCTACCCTTTCTTCAAACCCATCTTATACCCCCCCAATCTCTTTTATTGAAGAAGTTCATACCAAGAACTACGCTCGGGAGGAAATGCCATATGTGAGCGGGGCTAAGGCAAATATTGTAGCCAATGAAGCAACCCTCACCAATAGTTATCAGGTCAGGATGACTCTGATGATAAATCAATCTTAGCTTAGATTAGGGAGCTTTCAAGGGATAAATACCCTGCTCTCAAATCCAATGTTGAGTTGGATGTAAATATGCCTAATTTTGAAGAGCACGCAAGCATCCCCTCGGAGTCTATCTATTTTGAAGAGTTTAGGCACATCTAGGGTAGTTTTTTTTACTATTCGCAACCATATTTCCAAGGAGAGTGCCAAAAGCTTGGTGAATAAAATGGCTACCATCCTCAATGGGTTTTTCTTGATTCTGCAGCTCAACTAAATGTGGTTATCTCATCTACTCCAACCTCCAATGTCTTTTGCCAATGTAGTGGTAGGAAGAGTTAAGAATATTATAGATAATGCTTCTTTATAGGTGAGTAACATTCATGATGTAATGGCATATAAGGCAAATCAGATTCATAAGTTTGGTGAGGAACAAGCCACCATCAAAATAAGTAGAGACAAGCTCTTGAAGGTAATATTGGATAAACTTGACACAATAATGATGTGTCACACATTATGTGCATGGAGAAGATGTCCAAGATGATGATAGCCTATGACAAGAAGGTTGATGATGTTGTGAAGAAAGTGGACAAGCCCATGTGAACTTGAATGAGCGGGGTAAAGAATTTAGCACAACTTGCGCTACTACCAAGGCCAATACAAATGATAGAGTGAAAGACTCTCAAAAGGGTTTGATCTCTACTATGGATAAACTTCACAACTTAAACCATTAATGCAATATTCGTGAATCATTGATATGGAGACTAAGCTGAAGATTGAGCTTTCAGCTACTGATTTTAGAGGTTTGTTGCATTCTTTTCAATAATTTTCGTATCAAGGATTTATTCTCATTGTTCATCTTACCATGTGCTACCATCTGCTACTAGAAGAGCTTAATAATAAAGAGGTCCTTAAATCAATGAAATTGATCTTGTATTGGTCAAAAAGTAGGAGATGTTCTCTACTGCCATTGAGGCCTTTAACATGTGCCTTAACCAATTGGTTTCTGAATAGTTAATAAAGGGGGAGAAGGTAGCAGAGGATGGTGCAAAGCAACTTAACAGGAAAAGGCTTATCTTCCTATTAGACCATAGCATCCACTAGAGCAACAAGAAGTGAGAATGTAACCAAGAGGAGCCACATCATGATCATCATCTACAGAGGAAGCTCCTAGAGGAATAGGAAACCCAATTCAAAGAAAATAGAATAGCTATGTAGATAGGAAATTTGTAATAGTGCTTAATGTATAGGTTAGTGTAGGATACAACTTGTGTACTTACTAAGTTACCTTATATAAAAGTTAAAAGTGTTTCCTCAAGTTAAGAACTTCTTAACTTTATATGTTTATTTTTGCATGAGTTTGTATAATGCAGCAATCAACTAAGACCACCGAGTATGAAGAAGCTAAGTAAGACAAAGTCCCAAATCTACAGAAAAACTCACTCAATATGGGGTAGTTTGTTCTTACTGAAGGAAATCCTCTCCACATGGGGGAGTCTACGATGCTTAAGGAAGATCACTCAGAATGAGGGAGTCTTACATCATTTATCAGGTATTCTTATATCCATAAACTCTTAGTTAATTTCTTCTACTGCCTAGTTTGTTATCTATTCCAAAATGGGGGTGATTGTTAAACCCATGTTAATAGTACTTCACAGTACTTAAGTTTTCAAGATAACAAATTACTTAGGATAAGGAAATTAATTAGGTACTAATTATACTCTTAATAAAGTAAGTTAGTTTGAGTTTGTTTTGTAGTAAAACAACTCTGCTTGGCATAGGCTTAGTTAAGTTATGGCTTAGGGTAGTTTGAGCGGATGACATAAAATGAGTTGGGCCGAAAGCATTCTAAAATTAGAGGCGCGGTCCACTAGGTTTTTTTTGTGAAAATAAGATATCAGGTTGGGGACCTGAAATGTTTATAAGATAAAGCGAAAACTATTTAGATCATCACAACCCAAATTTGTCGTCTCTTAGTGTAGAATCGCCACCTGGATTAGCTCTTTTAGGAATTAAAGTCCTGTGAGGCTTAACTTCTAGGGAATGCCCAACTAAGATACAAAGATTCAGGTTCGGGATAAGTTACTTACTTCTTATCGGATCACATTAAAATACATCTATGAAAAACCACGTTTCTTAATTATGCATATTTGTACTTATATCATTTTTGTATTTATAATGTATGATTAACGCGCATGCGAAAAGCAGTAAATCCATACAAAAAAGTTAGTACATAAAATCCTAGGTATGCATCTAACCTAATCTACCTACATCCACAAAGGTTAGTACAGGGGATATATCACAACATGAATGTTTACACATATGCTCGATTTGATTTTGGTGAGGCCCATGTGGCCCAATTAAAATATCAACGATTGAAAATTCTTATCTTGGAATAAAATGATTCATTTTATTTACAGATATTTTGCACATTTTTATTTAATGAAAATGATTGCATGGTAAAGGTGAGGTCTGTTATCCAGGAATAATTTTAATTCCCTTCGTGGGGGTATTCTAACATGTATTTATTTACAAATGTCCTACAATTAAATAATTGAAAAGAATAGGTAAACACATTAAAGAAGGCTACATAATAAAATCAATTAAATAAAAATTAAATAAATAAATAAAAAGAATTAATAAAATTAAAATAAAAGAATAAAAGGAATAAAATAAATCCTAGGTCGACGACGAAAACCAAGTTCATCTCAAAATTTAGGATAAAACAAATATCATTATATAATACATAGGAAAAAGAAGCTTTAGCAACTTAGAGGCTTACCCTTTTATCATGAATCCACGTGGACAAATCCGTCTGAATTTCGGGAGTGCTCGTCATTCTTTTTTGTTTGATTGTGGTGCGAAAATATATTATTTTTATCCTAAAAATATTCAGACTCCGACTCTAAATTATTTTAGGTCTGAGAATATCTAATGATTTTTTAGAAAAATATGAAATAAAATTGGTTTAAAAATAATTATATTCGGAACTCAAACTTGTTTATGGACCCGAATATAATCAAATGATTTTTAAGAGAAAGATGAAATAAATAAGAATTATTTTGTCAAGAAAAAAAATTTTCAGTAAAACATTATCCCTCAGTTTGTCAAGAGAAAAAATATTTTTTCTAAAACTTATCAGTCCTTTTCACTAAAAATCACTGATTTTTTAGGGGAATTTTTCCGAAAAAATCGGGATCGGAAAATTTCGGACTAGGGGGGTGTCCTCGCTGGAATTCCGGTGAGGCCAGTGTTAGCCTCGCCGGAATTCAGGCGAGGCTGTTGGCCTCCCAGAAACCTGCCGGCGAGGCCAGTCAACCTCAACCTTAATTTTTTCTTATTTCATATTTTTTTATTAAAATTTATTTAATTAAATTATTCCGAATCCTTAAACATTTATTTAGGTCCTTAAAAATATTTTAAGAGGAGAGCTCCCATTTGAAGATCATTGGACAGTTGAAAATTGTGTGATTCAAGGATAAAATCCTGGAAATCCCATGATCATAGCTACCCCTTGTGTGATTACTCCTGGTTATGTAACTAGTATGATCATATGAAATGGAGAAGAGGGATTGAGAATATACCTGATCGATACGGTTGGTGACTTCTTTGTCTCTGATCGTTGGCGAAATGGGCCTTCCTTTCTGGCACCGTGTCCGTTTCTTTCTTCAAAATCCATTGGTAGTTGATGCCCCATACAGGCGGGTCGACCATTTCTTTCTATGGCATCCCTTTAATAGTCGGTAACTGTTTCTTACTTCGGTAGCTGTCATCATGTGCTCCTTTTGAGTTAACCTTCGACTGGTTTTGATTGTTGGAACTGTCAAAGCAGGGTGCCTGAATCTATTTCAAAGGCGACCCTTGGTGGAGAGATATCAAATTGTTTCTTTCTTCAGATGGTGGATGGGCTATTTCTTTCATCGAGATAACTGTTTCCTTCTTCGGTTGTATTTCCTTGGTAGGATGCTGACTTGTTTCCTGTGATAAATCAGAAAAAGTGTAATTTTAGTACATTTTATGGTGCATGTTAGTTATTTGATTGAGTTTATGCAAAGCAAAAATTTTTGCCCCTTCAATCAAAAATTAAAACATGATGAAGAAATGAGTTTGATGAAAATTCAGGGATGTCCTGAAGACCACTTCATTGTTTTAGGAGGCTTTTGTGATTACAATAACGCTTGAACAGTCTTTAGGCTTGAGTGGGCCATCATCCTTCCTAATGTTTGCAGGTTCATCAAGTGGAGGTGGAGTTTCTTGTTTATCGGGATGGTGTTGCCCTAGTTTGGCATCGTCTTAACCTGTAAATTACATGATGCGTATGTAATGTATGTATGATTTTATGCATGGAAAATATTTATCACATGATGTATATTCGTCTGTTGTAGGAGTTGTGGGCTTCATTCATTAGAGAGCCTTCTCTTGTGCTGGTGCATGGGTACCCCTAGGATTTGTCTCGTTTGGGATTCCATGGATGACTCCCTCAGAGTGACGACCATGGGTTTGATGTATCAGATTCAAGTTTAGAGCTTGAATGTGGTTTGAGGAGGGTCTGGATGAGTTGTTGATTCTAAACCATGTAGGCAATGCTCACTTTCAAGTTGATAACGAGAGCTTGGATGTCCTTTTGCGTGAAGTATTGCAATGATCCTTTCTGTGAGAGAAATCAGAAGATATTTGTCCTAAGTTCTTGAGGGGATACATGATGCCCTATACCATTCCAAGGATAAGATGATTAATTTGATATTTCTTTGGTCCTAATTTTTGCATAGACCACCCTTACGGGTTTTAAATCTATTGAACCTTGTCTTAATTTTTACCTAGACCGCCGTTTCAAGTTTTCAATCTAGTGAACTCATTGACGTGTTTCGAATTTGTCCAAAAATAAAATAAAACCCATTTACTTTTAAACAAATGAATTTCGTAGCAGCGGTAAATGGGATCGTTTCCTCAGGGATAAAACAATTAATTTTTTATCAATTATGATCAGGAAATCAATGCAAAAATAAATTAACAGGGGGATTTAGAGTTCGGCTTAATTTGCGATGAAATTAAATATTAAAGCAACGAGAAAAATTATGTGTTAAAAGGCTCTTTCGATCAAGGATAATTCGGTCAAATCGTTATTGATCACATACATAAAAGTTAGGTTTCGAAAGGATCAATTAGTTGGCTTTAACCATGAAATACCATGATTAAGTTCTTTTCCAAAAGATGGATTTGATTGTAGAAATAGCTAAATCAATATCCTCGATTTCACGACGCACTTGAAGAAATAGCTTACAAGATTTAATCGTTAAAAAGTGTTAAGATTTTAAGAACCAACTTCAAACTAAATATTCATGATAGCATGAAGAATTAGTTCAAAATGAAGAAATCACGAAAACTATAAGAATTTGACTATCACAAACTTTCCACCGAGTTATGAAATAGCATAAACTCAATGCCAATGACGGTTTATTATAAATTCAAAAATAACAATTGGCCAAATTGCAATAGTTAAAGATATAATGAGAAAAAGTATTGCTGATTACTTCTAAAATTGAAAATTGAAAGATAAGTTAAGAAAAAAGCCTCACAAATACGATTAGCCTCGATATCATTCCCCAACTGAAAGAAAAGAAAGTTAGTTGCTCATGATAGATAAAAAGCAAACTGAATTTTTCATTAAAACTCAGTACAGCAAGACAGAACAGATATCACATTAAAATTGAAGTCAGCTAGCCCAAAAAACTGAGATCCCTTCTTGCCAATATAGCAGTCATTTAATAGGAGAGAAAATCCATTCTCGTCATTAGGCAAGAGGTTTAACTAAATCCAAACATTAAAATCCATTTGGTTTAAATTCCTAAATTGTCTAATAAAAAGAGAATAAACAATAAAATGACAAAATAGAAAGTTCCTAATTAAACAATAAGTCTTCTATTGGAGTCCAGTTGATCGATTAATTCCAGATTTGCCTCTATTCGCAACCCCTTAACCTTAACTCCAGGTTAACTTCAGACAACTACTCCCTTTTAACTCAATTGTTAACTTTGATTCCAGGCTAACCCCATTTCCTCGAGATTTCTTCACAGAGTTTCCTAACACCTAAATACACACTGTTTAACCACAAAATCAACAGTAAACCATTCCAATAGATAGTATAATAGACAATAAAACATGTTGAAATCGTAAGTTATCAAACTCCCCCACACTTGCCTTTTGCTTGTCCTCAAGCAAACATCAAAATAAGAAAAGAAACGAAATTAAATGAAAAAAAGATTTCATTCACTTTCCCAAAATGTGACTACTTTCACAAAAAAAATTGTTAGAATTCCTTTTTAAGCTCTAAACATCCAACCAATTAATTTTCTTTAAAAAGAATTCAACCTTGTTCGGAACTCAATCTTTCTCAAGAGTTAAAAGCTAAAATGATTCCAACCTTACTATATGTTTTATTCAGTGGGGTCCCTATACACATAATGTTTTTGATTTTTTTCTCATTTTCATTCTTTTTTTTGTCCAATTTTTTCCATTTTGCTTCTTTATTTGCGAAAATAGAGAACCATTGGAAGAGATGGTACCCGGTTGCTAGCCTAGTACACCTCTTCCTTCTAGCCATCTTATTGAAAAGTAATTCACCCGGTTGCTAGCTAAACAATGCTTTCCTGTCTAAAATAAAAATAAAACATATGAAAGAGTCATCACCCGGTTGATAGCCGAGCAATGCTATTTCTTCTAGACTCAAAGCGGAAAACAAAACCAGCAAACTCACATATGTACAAAAGGAAATGCATTTTGAAATCGATAACAAATTTAGTATTGAATCGAGTCTTTACAATGTTACTTCTAGAACTCAATTGATCATGATGTTTATTCCATAAATCGGTTCTTAAAAATGGTTAAGGAAATCAAATTCGGGTACTAGCTCATTTCTATCTTATCTTTGGTATTATATTCTTTGAGTTTCTTCATGTCTTTGATTTGAAATTGAAAAACAAATTTAAAATGCTTGAAAATAGGGCAACAGACAAGTTACTTTATGCACAAAGTAAAAAAAAACGAAAGTAAAGCAAAGAATAGATAGAAACTGGTGAGGGGGGTAGCCTATGTATGCTATTGTGAGTACACCAGCTACTGGAGGAGCATAACATCTTGACTCTGTTGCTCGGTTTGTTACTTTAGGAGCACGATCATTTCTTTTTGTTATTGGATGATCGTCTCTTGTTTATTGATTAACGAATGGTCCAAAGGTGCGACATCAGCTATCATAGGTGCTTTAAACACAGCGTGCCCTTCCGGCATAGTCTCAATCAAATCCATGTTAGTCAAACTTTGCAAATTCAAAGTGGACATAGAGAAAACATTTTCCAAATCATTGAATTCCAAGTCAAAAAGGTTTTGGTTTACTGCAAATTGAGTTGAGTGACCAAATGGCCTAAAATGATAGCCCACTTATTCTTAGCTACAGATTTTTATTGAATTTCAATTCAATATCCCAAGTTAATGTATTTCTTATGAAACATCCCCCATAGAAAGAAAAGCTCAGTCTTGGACACTACCAAAAAATTTTAGCATGACCCAAAAAAACAAAAGCTAATAAATGGAGCAAATATTTAAGTGCATAATCGGAAAAAATAGCATCAGTAGAGGAACTCGGGTCATAAACCCGAAACTCTAAATCACATAATTCCCTATAAAACTTAGCGCCCCCGAACTCAGAAGGAAAATCACAGAAACCAGCTTTATAGGTCTCAGATATGGCAAATTCCTCAGTTATCAAACCTAACCGAATTTTAAAGTTCGTTATGCTAAAGTTAAAGTACTCATCGCAAATTGAAAATTCAAGTATACCCAGAGTATTAACATCAATTGGTTTGTTCTAAGCGTGGTGAAAGCTAAAACTCTTGAAAAACTCCTCGATGAGTTCCCTATGGTAGTCTAAGCGCATACCAAAAATTGACCCCAACCAACAATATCAATATATTCCTTAACCTGATTTTCTATTCCTAGATCCATAAGAGACTCGAAATGAACAAATTTAGAAGGTTTAAAGGTAGGGAATCAAACTAAAGAGCTGCTTGGTCACCCTTGAGCTAGCCGAGCCCATTTATTAGGCATCCTCATTGCTTTAGACACTGTTTCAATAGCTTTAGGCTTAGAGAGCTTGTCGGTTTATCTCCGTTTGGACTTCGGAGGGGCTTATTCCGCTTGTGGTGCTTCGATTGAGAAAGCCTACAATCGGGTCCTAAAAGAAGGGGGTGAAGTTGGGCTTCGAGTAGTTGAAGTGGGTTTTACCACTGATTTCTTCTTTATCTTTTTTGCTTTCTTTCCAGTTTTGATAGGTAAAGGAGGATTCGGTGGTAGCTCTTCAATGGGTGGCTCGGGATTGGATGGTTGTGCATTTGCATCCTCGATTGTGATTGCTCGTCTCTTTCTCGAGAAGGATTTCATTGGGGAGCTCTCAAATGGGATGAAGAACTAACCCAATAATGGTTCGGCGATAGCTTTGGGGGTTCCTTGCTCCAGTGAAAGAGGTGGCAGTGACGAAGTTGATTTCGACCGATTGCTCTTTTTCGGCATGATGGCAGAGGCTGTTTAGGAAGGCGGCTGTGACAGTGATCGGTAAGAGGGAGTTTTTATTCATGCCATGATAATGAAAGGGAGTGAGGGGTAACCACAAGTTAGGTTGGGGATGAGGGAGAGTTCTACGATGGTGAGTGGTGTGTTATTTGAGACGGATGGAGAGAGTTAGGGATTAGGTTTGAACAATTAGGAATTTGGGGTTTACTGGGGTTGAATGAAAATGGGTTAATTCAAATGAGCATGGGTAAATGGGTATATGGGTAAACGGGTTGTAGGTAAAATTGAATAATTACTCAAGGCCCATTATACTCTTTGTTAATTGGATGCTTGATCCACTTTATTCACCCGACCCATTTAACCATTAATTGGAAAATCCATGAGAGCCCAATTTACATCTGCAAATTAAACCAAGAATTATATCACACTAGTTGAAAGGGAAGACAAACAATACAAAAATAAAATTGAAAGGAAATAAAATTGAATAAATTAATAACAACAAAGGACTGCAATAGGTTAGGAGTGAGTCACGCCTAACACTTGGCTACCTCCTAATAGCGCATTTGTTTAATCTCATTTTCCCGAAATTACCACTGCCTCGTCATGGTTCAGAGCTTGGTTTTTCTAATCTCTACTCATCCATTCCAACTCCCTGGAATCCTTCATAGAAAGGTTTAAGGCGATGTCCATTCACCTTGAAAATCTTACATGTTTCCAAACTTTGAATTTTTACTGCACCATGAGAGTAGACATTAGTAACAACATAAGGCCCTATCTATTTAGAACATAATTTCTCGGAGAACAATTTCAACCCTGAATTATAAAGTAAAACTTTTTAGCCTATTGAAAACTATTTTCGTGAAATAAGCTTATCATGAAAGGTTTTTGTTTTTTCTTTGTACAACTTAGAACTCTCATATGCATCCTATCTTAACTCTTCTAACTCTTGAATTTCTAATATGCATTCTTACCTACTTCATCTTACTTGCAAATGAACTATGGAATAGCCTAATAAGCTTTATGCTTGATTTCAATGGGAATGTGACAAGGTTTTCCATATACTAGATGAAATTGAGACACACCAATTGGAGTTTTGAATGCGGTGCGATAAGCCCATAAAGCATCTTCTAGCCACAAACTCCACTACTTCAGATTAGTTCCTACCATCTTCTTGATTATCAACTTTATCTCTCTATTAGAAAACTCAGCTTAACCGTTTATTTGCGGATGATATGCTGTAGAAGTTAGATGCTCCACCACATACTTTTTTAATATAGCAGCCATGATTTTGTTGCAGAAGTGTGTTCCCCTCTCACTAATTAGAACTTGTTGTATACCAAACCTTGAGAAAATATTGGTTTTTACAAAATCTACAACAACTTGAGAATCGTTAGTATGGGTGGCTTTTGCTTCGACCCATTTTGAAACATATTCAATAGCCAAGAGAATGTAATAACAGCCAAAAGTACTTAGGAAAGGACCCATAAAATAAATCCCCTAGACATAAAAAATTTCACAAATCAAAGTTGAGGTCATAGGCATTTGATCTTGACGGGTTAAATTACCTGTCCTTTGACATCAATCACAAGCATGGTAAAACATGTAACTATCTTTAAAAATGTTAGGCCAGTATAATCCACATTCAAGAACTTTCATGGATATTCTTATAGGACCAAAATGCCCACTACAAGCAGAGGAATGACAAAATTGCAAGATGGAGTATATTTCCTCTAATGGTACACATATACTAATTACTTGATCGGAATAGTGTTTCCATAAGTAAGGTTCATCCCACACATAATATTTTGAATTCTTTTTTATTTTATCCTTTTCAGCTTTAGCTAATTCCTTTGGTAAAGTACCTGCCACAAGATAATTCACAATATCAGCATACCATGGGGTCACTTACTTAATGGAAAACAAGTGTTCTCCAGGAAAATAATCTTCAATCGGTGTTGCATCCTCTCCATTTTCCAATCAACTTAAGTGATCTGCTACAATGTTCTTTGATCCTTTCTTATCTCTTATCTCCAAGTCAAATTCTTGCAAGAGTAGAATCCATCAAATTAATCTTGGCTTGGCTTCCTTCTTTTTGGGAAGGTATTTGAGAGCTGCATGATTAGAATAAACAACAACTTTAGTGCCTAAAAGATATGATCGAAACTTTTCTAAAGAAAAAACAATGGCTAAGAGATCCTTCTCTGTAGTAGAGTAATTGCGTTGAGCATTGTCAAGCGTCTTAAAGGTGTAATACAGGACGTGGGGGTTTCCGTTAATCTGTTGGCCCAGAACAGCCCCCACCATATAATTACTTGCATCGCACATGATTTCAAAAGGCTTGTTCCAATTTGGAGGTTGCATAATAGGAGTGGAGATCAGCCTCTCCTTTATCTCATCGAAGGTAGATCAACATTCTTCATTAAAGTCGAAGTCTACATCCTTTTGCAATAAATAGCTCATTGGCTGCGTTATTTTTGAGAAATCCTTAATAAATCTCCTATAAAATCCTGCATGACCAAGAAAACAACGAGCTTCCCTCATAGTAAAGGGGTAAGGTAAAGACTTAATAACTTCAATTTTAGATTTGTCAACTTCAATCCCCTTTTCAGAAACTATATGCCCAAATATCAAGCCCTTATTAAATATAAACACCTTTTTAAGATTTTTGACAAGTTTTCCAAGCATTCATCGAATGATTTTTCATAAACTATAAAATCATCCATGAACACCTTGATTCAATTTTCAACATATTTGGAGAAGATACTTACCATGTACCTTTGAAAGGTGGAAGGGCATTACACAAACTGAATGGCATGTGTCGATACGCCAATGTTCCAAAAGGGCAAGTGAACATTTTCTTCTCTTGATCCTTGAGGCAACTACAATCTGGTAAAAACTTGAATGACCATCAAGACAACAATAGTGAGTTCTTCCCGCTAATCTTTCAAGCATTTGTTCAATAAAAGGTAAAGGAAAATGGTCCTTTCTAGTTGATGCATTGAGTTTACGATAGTTGATACAAACTCTCCACCCATTTTGGACACGAGTGGGAACCAACTCATTCTTTTCATTCCTCATGACCGTAACTCTTATCTTTTTAGGGCTACTCGGATAATCACCCACTAGCTATCCGAAATCGGATAAATCATATCAGCATCAAGAAGCTTTTGAACGTCTTTTCTTAGTAACTCCATCATCGGTGGGTTCAGCCGACATTGTGCATCTTGTTTAGGCTTTGAACCTTCCTCTAATAAGATACAATGTATAAAAGTTGATGAACTCAAACCTTTAATGTCGGCTATTGTCAAGCCTATCACTTCCCTATACCTTTTCAACACTTGAATCAATTTTTGCTCTTTTTTAGGCATAAGGTTGCTGGAAATTATCATGGGCAGTGTGTTTTCTCCACCTTAAAATACATATTTCAAGTGCTCAGGAAGTTCTTTAAGCTCTAAAACGGGTTCCTGCACAATAGAAGGTAAAAGTTTAAACTTAGAAGGCGATAATTTCATGTTGTGGGCTATTGTGTAAACTGATTCCATAGCATTAAGTTCATGAGCAATTTGTTGTATATCCTCGGGCATTGCAAAAATAGAATCAACCCATATTTCATTCAAACTCAAATTCAAAACAGCTTGCAATTCTTCCACATCATGTAAAGGGAATCCTTTTTCCACTAAATCATCAATTACATCAATAATACAAAGAGAAGTGATATCATTAGGGAATTTCATAGCATCATACATGTTAAATTGAACAATCTTATCATCAAATTCTATTGAAAGCATACTGATTTGAGCATCAATTTTCATACTGGCTGTAACTAAAAGTGACCTTCCTAGCAATAATGTATGAGAACTTTAAGAATTGTCATCGCCCATGTCCAATACATAAAAATCAGTAGGAAATACTAATTGGTCGACTTGAACAAGAACATCTTCTAGCACTCCCTTAGGGTATACCAAAGATAAATCGACTAATTGGAGAACAACACTGGTTTTACTTAAGGAATTAACATAAAAAGTTTGATAAATTGATAATGGCATCACGTTAATAGCTGCACCTAAATTTCACATGACATTCTTCACATTTACATCACCAATCTTACAAGGAATAGAAAACATACCTTGGTCTTTGCATTTTTTGGGCATTCTCTTTTGAAGAACGGCTTAGACATTCTCTCTGATTTGTTTTCTTTCATTTCCATTCAACCTTTTTTTGTTAGAATATAATTCTTTAAGAAATTTAGCATATTTTGGGAATTGCTTAATGGCATCAAGGAATGGGATGTTGATTTCCAAATTTTTGAAAATTTTCATTAACTCACCATCCTCCTTTTCCTTTCTACTCTTTGACAACCTTTCTGGAAAAGGGGGTGGGCAAATCAATGAATGTGGAATTTTTAATTCCTATTCCTTGTTGTCATCAACATTTATCTCCTTTTCTGATTTTACTAGCGAATTTGATTTTAAAGTATTACGATCACTAGCCTTGACTCCAGGGTAAGCAGTGACGTTCTTAGAATTTTCATCGATAAGTGTTTTCCCATTACGAAGAGTTATAGCGCACACATTTTGTTTCAGATTAATCTCAGTTTGTGGAGGGAGCTTCATTGATTTTCCAACTTACCTAAAGAGATGGACATTTGACTAAGTTGGTTTTCCATGTTTTAGATGCTAACATCATTTTTTTTACTGAGATTGGACCAAAGCTGCCATCATGTCTTCCATAGAAACTGTTGGTTTAGTTGCTGGTGGTTGAGGAATCTGCTGGAAACCTTGTTACTGTGGCATGTTGTTCTGTTGAGGGGCCTAATTCCTATAACTGAAATTCGAGTGATCCTGCCACCCCCGGTTGTAGGTATTGTAATTGGGATCATACCTCCTCTATAATCCATTTAGCCTGCCAACAACATTTACTTATTCCTCTGCATAGAAGTTGGAGCATACATCTGATGTATGGCCAGCAACTGAACAAAGTTCGCATATAGCTCCTCGGTTCCAGTTTCCTACCATAATTGACTTGACTAAACAGGTGAGTTCAGTTAATTTATCATCAACAGAAGAATTTCTTACCTCATTGACTCTTCTTGGTAGAGTCTAACTTGTGTCACTGAAGTATTGTGAACTTGCAGCCATAGTAGAAATCAGTTGTTTAGCATCAGTAGGAGTTTTATCGATGAGGGTTCTATTGCAGGCTGCATCAACAAATTTCCTCTCCAAATGTGATAATCCGTAATAAAAGTATTCAACTAGCCCTTTCTCCAAGATGTCACGATTTGGGCATGCTTCAACCAGTTTTTGAAATCTCTCCTAGTATTCATTAATTGTTTCAGTCTCCTTTTGCTTGATGGAAGTGATTTCGACCCTTATAGCAATCGCTCAATTTGCTAGGAAGTATTTTTCCAAGAAGGCTACTTCAATTCCATTCTAAGGATTGATGGTACCTACAGGGAGATTATATAACCATTCCTTATAGGCATTTGCTAAAGAAAAAGGGAAAGAACGCACTGAGATTTGGTCTAGAGTAACTCCCTGAGGCTTCCTTTTGGTACAAATGTCGTAGAAAGCCTTTAAGTGTTTATTTGGATCCTCTCTTTCCAACCCATAGAATTTAGGCAAGTGATGGATAAATCTTTACTTGAGCTCAAAGTTGGCTGATGTTTTTGGAAAGTTTATACAAAAAATTTGGTACCTCAGGCCTTCGAACACCTAGTTCGCGGAGAGTATGATTCTCTGCCATCTCGATTTTCTCTTCGGCTACTCAGATTTATCAGACTTTGAGCTATTTACCTCTTCAGAATGATGCTGTCAGGATTGAATTCCTCTCAACGCCTTTACTATGCTCCATGATTCTCCTTAAATTTTGGGTGATCTTTTTCGATTTCTAGATCGAAGAGCTTATCGCTTCCTCGATCTATCCTGGTCATAAAAGAAATCAAAATCAATTAGTTAAAATCCCTGGCAGAGGTACCAAAATTTGAAGTGTGTCGAATCCGTCAAAAATAAAATAAAACCCGGTTACTCTTAAACAAATGAATTTCGTAGCAACGCTAAATGGTATCATCTCCTTAGGGACAAAATAACTATTTTTTATCATTTATGATTGGGAAATCAATTCAAAAATAAATTAACAGGGGGGTTTAGAGTTCGGTTTAATTTGGGATGAAATTAAATATTAAAGCAACCAGAAAAATATATGTTAAAAGGCTCTTACGGTAGAGGATATTCTCGGCCAAATTGTAATCGATCACGGACATAAAAGTTGGGTTTCGAAAGGATCAATTAGTTGGCTTTAACCATTAAATAACATGATTAAGTTTGTTTCCTAAAGATGGATTTGATTGTAGAAATATCTAAATCAATATCCTCGATTTCATTATGCACTCATAGAAATAGCTTACAAGATTTAATCGTTAAAAAGTGTTAAGATTTGTAGAACCAACTTTAAACTAAATATTCATGATAGCACGAAGAATTAGTTCTAAACGAAGAAATCACAAAAACTATAAGAATTCGATTATCACAAACTTTCCACCGAGTTATGAAATAGCATGAACTCAATGCAAATGAAGGGTCATTATAAATTCAAAAACAACAATTGGCCAAATTGCAATAGTTAAAGATATAATGATAAAAAGTATTGCTGATTACTTCGAAAATTGAAAATCGAAAGATATGTTAAGAATAAAGCTTCACAATTACGATTAGCCTCGATAATATTCCTGAACCAAAAGAAAAGAAATTTAGTTGCTCGTGATAGATGAAAAAAAAACTGAATTTTTCATTAAAACTCAGAGTAGCAAGATAGAACAGAGATCACGTTAAAATTGAAGTCAGCTACCCCAAAAAATTGAGATCCCTTCTTGCTAATTTAGCAGTCTTTTAATAGGAGAGAAAATCCATTCTCCTATTTAGGCAGTAGGTCTAACTAAATCCAAACATTAAAATCCCTTTGGTTTAATTCCTAAATTACCTGATAAAAAGAGAATAAATTAGACACAAAATCATTAACCCTTTCTTCAAGCACTTATCTTGACTTGTTGATGAATAATTGATACTAGTTGCTCATTGTTTGCAAGGGCATTCAAGGTAGCTACAATCTCGGCGCTTAATGATGATTGATGTATCTGTTGAGAGTTTTATCCCATAAGGAAGGGGTGATCCTCCCCACAACTTCATCTTGTGGATTGGCCATGCTATCAAGATTGAAAGTTACACGTTGAACTGAATCTGAATCGAAACCCAAGTCTTCACTTGAGTCAGTGTACGAAACCCCTTCCAGACTAGCCACGATCGATAAGTCCACCCTTTATATATAAGAAGAGGATCAAACCATGCTAGTAAGATTCATGATTCATGATGTGAAAAATGCATGAGATGTTAATGTTATGGTTGCATTCACAAGAGGTTAACGTGCCATGATGTAAGATACTAATATGTTTGTCAATCTATTTGAAATAAACAAGTTAGTCGTTAGATAACATGAAAAAAGATGAGAATGAAAATCCAGCCCCTTAGAATGGATTTGATACCTATACAATGTCTATGTGACATTGTAGCATGAGTGGTGTAAATGAGGTGACCAAGTTACATGTGTGGTAATAGGTTAATAATTTGAGATTTCATACTATGACAAGATGTCATGGAATGAGGAGGACAAATTAATTTGGGGTAAGCAGTGTGACATACCATGATGAAATCGAATAAAATTAAAATAAGATGAAAGTAACTACCATATGTAGCTATTAAATGAATGATTAGGTTATTTTACCCAATTAGGGTGGAGTTTCAGATGCCTATGTGGTCATCACTATTTGAGGGTATGTGGTGATGTATTAATCATTGCCCCGTGTGGGTGAATGGTTCGAGTATTAAGCGTATACCCTTGAAGATTTGGTAATGTCAGGTTTTTAAAATAA
Source organism: Euphorbia schlechtendalii (assembly GCA_949673415.1). Classification (NCBI taxonomy): domain Eukaryota; kingdom Viridiplantae; phylum Streptophyta; class Magnoliopsida; order Malpighiales; family Euphorbiaceae; genus Euphorbia; species Euphorbia schlechtendalii. Next base: position 25,945 of record CATIWQ010514249.1, read on the forward strand.
GTTCACCTCATGTGGGCTTAGGTTTAGATGTGAGTAGGGATTTATGTGATGTGGGAAATATATAGTTTGGGTATGTATTTACCCTGTTTAGGTTATGAGTCTGATGTCAAATGGACATCTGAAAGGTAATGTGTTGGATATATAATGTCAAGTTGACATAACGTAAAAATTTCAGGTATGAAGGTATATTCACCTTGTACATGCTAAGGGTTGGACATTAAGTGGACATCTCGCTGAAAAAGGGATAAATGATGTTCCATTTCTCTAACTGGTTCATGTTGTACTAGGGTGACACGATCTCAAGTGTCATCTAATCCTAAGTGTATGTGAAACTGATTCGGTATCATGATAATGAGAAGATGCTATGTTACATCATTTTAACATTATGAGTGTGTGCGTTCAAGTGTCCGCACTATGATTCGTGGGTAGCATGACATATTTGTACAATGCATGATGAATAGAAATCAGTAAGCACATGGCATGCAACGTTCAATTTTCCAACCATACAACTCCTGCGTGTAGGGTTTTTGGCTGTTCTCTATCCTAAGTTTGGTTCATCTTAAGACCACAGGGGTACTAAGGAGCGCACATGCGAGGAAAATATAATGCATGATCATTTGTTGGGTAACACCCTAGGGAAAATGCCTACGACTTATTTACATGAGGTTCGCTTTTGGGTAGCTGATGTAGAAAGTACTTGTTGCACTAAAATACACTCCAAGTGCTCCACTCGCTTAAGTACTATTTTTTCTTAGGGAGGCAGAATAGTACAAAAGAAAGCTTTTCAGTAATAGGTTACCTTAAACTTAAGGGCTAATCCCCTCAATTGTAATGCATTATTAGGAATATGTCATAATCGAGAAAATACAAAATAACGTGATCAATAATTTTAGGCACTTATCCAAAATCTAAAACCTTTAAAAAAAGTTTAAGAAAAATCCCCAGCGGAGTCGCCACTATGAGCTGACGATACAGAATGCGATGGATCGAAAGCGTGCTGAAATTAGAGATGCGATCCACTAGGGTATTTTTATGAAAATAAGATATCGGGTCAAGGACCCGAAAGGTTTCAAAGAGGAAGCGAAAATGATTTAGATCATCACAACGCGAATCTGTCATCTCTTAGTGTAGAGTTGCCACCTGGATTAGATCTTCCAGGAATTAAAGTCTTGTAAGGCTTAATGTCTGGGGGATGGCCCACTAAGACATAGAGATTCAGGTTCGGGGTAAGTTGTTTACTTCTTATTGGATCACATTAAATTACATCTACAGAAAACCGAGTTTCTTAATTATACATATTTGTACTTATGTCATTTTCGTGTTTATAATGTATGATTTAATGCGCATGTGAAAAGGCAGTAAATCTATACATAATGTAGTAAATAAATGCGGAAAAGTAATGATTAAAAATTACAAAACCTCAGGGGATGCAACCGCCCGCCTAATTTAGTAATTACATTTCCTTTAAAAAATAATTGCAATGCCCAAAGGAAAATAAAATCCTTGGCATACATATAACCTTATCTACTTGTATCAACAAAGGTTAAAACAGGAGACAAGCACAACATGAATATTTACACATGCTCGATTTGATTTTGGCGATGCTCGTGTGACATAATTAAAATATCAACGATTGAAAATTCATATGTTGGAATAAAGCAATTCATTTATTTACAGATATGTTGTTCATTTTTATTTAATGAAAGAATAATTGTAATTCCCTTCGTGGGGGTATTCTAACATGTATTTATTTACAAAAGTCCCGCAATTAAATAAATTAAAAGAATTGGTAAAAACATAAAAGAAGGCTACATAATAAAATAAAATAATTTAAAATTAAATAAATAAATAAAAAGAATTAATAAAATAAAATTGCAAGAATAAAAGAAATAAAATAAATCCTAGGTCGGTGACGAAAGTCAAGTTCATTTCAGAATTTAGGAGAAAACAAATATCATAATATAATACACAGGAAAAAGCAGCTTTGGCAACTTAGAGGCTTAAGCATTTGTCGTGAATCCACGTCGACAAATGTGCTTGAATTTTGGGAATGCTCCTCGTTCATTTTGGTTTGATTGTTGTGTGAAATTATGTTATTTTTATCCTAAAAATATTCAAACTTGGACTCTAAAAATTTGTTTCATGTCCGAGAATATCTGAGGATTTTTGAGAAAAAGATGAAAAAGAATTGGTTTAAAAATAATTAGATTCGGAATCCAAACTTGTTTTGGACCCGAATATAATCAAATGATTTTTAAGAGAAAGATGAAAGAAATAAGATCTATTTATTCAAGAGAAATCATCTCTCTTTTTTGTCGAGATAAAAATTATTTTTTCTAAAATTTTTCGGTCCGTTTCACTAAAAATTCCACTACTATTTATAGGGGAATTTTCCTGACAAAATCGGGACCTGAAAATTCTGGCGAGGGGGGAATCCTCGCCGGAATTCCGGCGAGGCCCGTGTTAGCTTTGCCAAGACTTGCCAGCGAGGCCAGTCAGCCTTGATTTTATTTTTTTATATTTTTTATTCAAAATGATTTACTTAAATTATTCCAAACCCTTAAATATTTATTTAGGTCCTTAAAAACATTTTAAGCCTTTGAATTTTAACTTTGAGGCTTTTAAATACTTTTTTACGGTCCTAAATACTTATTTAGAGCCTAAAACATTATTTTTTTACGAAGAGAGCTTCCATTTGAAGATCATCAGACAATCGAAAGTTGTGTGATACAAGGATAAAATCCCGAAAAGCCATCACCATCGAACGCGTGAGCTGGTACAAAATCCCTTGCTCATAGGTAGTAAAGGTTGCGAAGCTGAGTGACTCTACTACATTGTTTGTGCAATATAACGCATCACAAGCTCAGTACTTTTATGTTTTTATTCTCAGAATGAGTTGAGTACTTTATGCGATGCTGACCTACTAAAACGCTGTGCCTTTTAAACCTTTATGTGAAAACAAAATATTCTTAATTGATGCTTTTTAGGTCTTAAAAAGAATTTGGTATTAAAACAAAAGAATGTCTAAATGGTACTCACTATGTAAAGGAGACAGTAGGAATGTTGGGATATCCTCACTAAAAGGCAACTAAAAAAAAATAATCTAACATTTGTCATTTTCTAGCATCGCTGTGCCGTCTGCAACGTTAGTAAAAGCATTCAATCACAAATAAACATGTTGAATTCGCGCGCTCTCTTTCAACAACATTGATTAAAGGAAACGAGTTCTTGATGGGAAATTGATTAACATATTGATAAGTGTATAATTACAGTTATTATCATGATAAAATCACATAATAAACACTATAGTTTGAGTCATTTTTATACTTCATATAAAAGATTTCACGTGGTATGTAGTTATTTTTATGCAAATGCAGATACTAGGTAAATCTTGGGAGTAAAATGATCAAAAGTGGAATTCTATGAAAAAAGAGTGAAAAAGGTGCAAAAAGATGCGTGGAACTCAAAGATTTGGCTTAGGATCGAAGCTGTCAAAGATCGGTGAAGTTACAAGGAGAATTCTGAAGAAAAACTCAACTCACGGTCGTGACAATCATTCGCGGTCACGACTTGTTCTTCTTCAGAATAGAAGTCTGCCAATCAAAGATTTACGGTCACGACATGTATATCGTGGTCGCGACATGGAAGGTTTTCTGGTTCTATCTTCTTATCCACCAACCGCCAGATAAGCATGATCAACCGCCATCAACTACCAACGATAAGACACCTATCAGAAGTCAACTAATCATGAGAAGGTGCTTTTCCATTGTGGATTAAATCAAAGCTTCTCAACCAATCACAATGAAGAGATGCAATCATTCACCAATGCACACGACTCTTCGTTTGGATAGACGCAACCCTTCAAACTCTATAAATAGGGCTCAACACTTCACAGATTTCGTGCACCAAAAAAGAGAGGAGAGCATTAGAGTGCAAATATAAGGTAATATATAGTGTGTGAAGATAGAGAGTTCACTACGTTCATAAGTGTTAGCGAGAAAATGTTTAAGTGATTCAAATCCTTGTTTCGATCACTAGATTTCTCTATATTCTCGAGCGATTGTTGTATAAGTGTACTTTCAAATCACTTATCAATAAAATTTTTCATTTTTCAATATTCGTTTGTTCAATATTTGCAAAGAATAGCATCCTAGCGGAGGTTCTGTAAGGGCCGAGACCGAATTCAAAGCAGATGCAGGAATTGCGAGAATTGACGACTCCCATTAAAGTGTGGATATAGTTTGATCAACTTTAGCTTTCACTTGCATACCTTACAACTTTGTTTTGCATCTACTTATACTTTCTATTTCGAATTTTATGATATGTCTACGTGTCATTATTCGTATTTCGTGCTAAGTCTTTTATATTAATCAAGTTGTATGCGTTGGAGTTAATTTCAAGAGTAGTTTCGGGGTTAACAATTTCGTGTATAATCACTGGATATATGATATAACGCTGTTTAGTGAGCCAACATTTTTGGAATGGTAACTTGCTAAATGTGGTTATGTGAGAGCGACCCATACTAAGCATAATATTGACGTTGTCTAGGTTTACATAATTGTTTTAATTCGTTTGCTCTAGGTTTAGAAAAGTTATTACAAGTGTTGCTTTGCGGAGAATCATTGAACATCTGAGTATTTTGAACCAAGTTTGTTAGATTAGTTTAGTGAATCGTAATATCTTTGTTGAACTTGCATGTTTTCTCTGCTATACTTGTTCATAGGAAAAATCTCTATATATAGATTCTCTAGTCTTCCACATCTATATTTACTCATTTTTCATTCTAACCTTCCTATCCAAAACCTCCAATCTATTTTTATTTTATTTACTCTGTTTTCCCTTCTTGATCCTTAGACTTGGTTCCTTCCCTATGGGTTCGATATCTTTTAAAACTACATCGCAACTGTATACTTGCAGTTACCATCATTTTTCTATTTGGTAAGAGGTACTGACAACACCTGTATTTTACATAATAAGTTTTTGGCACTATTATTGAGGATAAGCCTTTCGAAACGAGTGTAGCCAAATCTTGCAAACAAGTTATTAAACTTATCAGTAGAAAAGTGGTGAACAAATACCTTTGAGAAGTAGCTTTTATACTTGGTATAAAGATCTACCGTAATAGATACATGAGGCTATTATATCTTTCTCAGAGTATATACATAGACAAGGTTTTATATAGATTTAAACTTAAGCACTCAAGAAAGGGTTACCTTCCCATGTTTCACGGGATTTTACCTTTCTAAATCTGAGTGTCTAAGAACACAAGAGGAGAGACTAGGCATAAAAGGAATACCCTATGCTTTGGCTATAGGATCCATCATGTATGCTATGGTATGTACTCAGCCAGACGTCTCACATGCCTTGAGCATCATGAGCATATTTCAATCTAATCTAGTTGAGAAGAATTAGATGACCGATAAAACTATCCTCCAGGACTTACAAAGGTTAAGGATATGTTTTTAGTTTATGGAGAAAGTGATCTCTCTATGAAGGGATTCACTTATGCGATTTTTTAGTATCACATGGATGATTACAAGTCCCAGTCAGGATATGTGTTTATGTTAAATGGAGGGGCATTTGTTTGGAAAAGCTTCAAACAAGATAAAACTACTGATTCAACCATTTAATCTGAGTACATAGCTACTCTTGAAGCAACTAAGCAAACTATCTGGCTTAAGGGATTTAATGGTGATCTCAATGTGGTGTCCAGCATTGTAAATCCAATAGTGATCTATTATGTTAACAATGGGGCTATTTCTCAGGCAAAGTAACCACGATCTCTTTGGATAAATAGACACGTGCACAAAAAGTACCATCTCATTCAGGAGATATAAACTTAGAATACATCCCTAAGGATCAGAATCTAGAGGATGGGCTAAGAAAGCCATTAACTTAATTTAAACATGACCAGCATGTTAACGAGTATGACATGAAACACATGGGTGATTGGCTCTAGTGCAAGTGAGAGTATGTTAGTTATGATATATGTGCTAGAGGCAATTAGGGTAACATAAGAAGCAATTAGGTTATCATATCTTTATTAGTCACTAATGTACAACATGTTTTGGATTATTTTTTATCAATAACAAGGCACATTTGTTACATATCAATGATTGTTTATAAATTATTTATCTCGATAGTGTTATATATATGCTATTAAGTATGTGTATATATTCTTTGATATAATAAGAAAAAATCTATGACTATTTCATAGTGTAAAAGTGCGAGGACATAGTAGGAGCTATGTGGTGTGAGAACTGCACACACGTGTTACTATAAAAAGTCTAAATATCCCTAGTTATAATTTCAATGAGATTGGACATCAATGAAACAAACAGACTAGCATGTGTAGGTGATAGATGGAAAATTATAGTGTAAAATCTTGCATTTATGTGCTTAATTGTTATATAAAATATCACTTTTATCATTTTTTGGTGCATTTTTAGGTTTCTACGAGATTCTAGAAGACCTTTAGAGCAAAAAGACCTAAATAGGAAAATTGGAGATAAAGACAAAGAAAAGAAGGGAAATAATCCTAATTGATTAGGAAGTTTCAAAAGCTGATGTGTGCATGCTAAAAAGGAGATAAAGGAGGGATTTACTCAAAATATTTACAAGATTACCATCAACTTGGTGGACAAGTTTTAGTCAGATTTTCCTTTTCAATAAAATTGGTATTTATCATTAAGATAATACTAAATAGGAGTTTGATATCTTTTAGAATTATTTTTATTATTCCTTTTTCGTTTCTACGTCCTATTAGTGAGTATTTATACCCTATTCTACCAATTAATAAAAAAGGAGAGTTAGTTTAGTTTTAGGCCATAAGGTCGTAAGGCTATAGAATAGTTTCGTCTTCTTTATTGTTTTCTTCTTACAAACTTTTGTAATTTCTTACTTTTTAGTGGAGTTCATTATTTTCTTCATTATGAGTGAGTAATTCTCTTGCAAGCTAAGCCTACCATAAGCAGGCATCGTGAAGACCTTCTCCAGCGTAGAATTTACTCTTTATTTGATATTATTGATTAATTGTGTGTTTGAGTAATAATTTTCTATTGATAATGATAAGTACCAAGGGGAGATTTGTTATAATATAAGATTATAACAATAAATACCCAGGGGATATTTGTTATAGTTCGATCACAAACACACACATGCACACCTTAATATTGAGGGGGAGAACACCCTTCTACGAGAGGAGATAGGTTGCATGCTAAGGGTTTTAACTTGTTAAAATGGTTAACCGAACTTAATGCATGATTACATATTTAACAAGTACCTAGGGAAGATTTAAATTAGTATTCTTAGAAACCAAGTGAAGCCGAGGGGTGATCTTGGGGAAATCTGGCTAAGAGACCTTGGATCAATGTGCGTAATCAAGTAGTTTTATGTATTGCATGGAGGGAGATCTTGCCTTGTTAGGTGAAGCTTGTGCTTGTTCTCCACTTTTCTACTAATAAGTTTAATAACTTGTTCGCATGATTTTGGCTTTAAAGTATAGGTGTTGTCAATACCACTTATCAAATAGAAAAATGATGATAACTGCAAGTATACAGTTGCGATGTAGTTTTAAAAGATATCGAACCCAGAGGGAACGAACCAATTCTAAAGACTAATAAGAGTAACGAAACAAAGAAAATAAAATAAATGATTTTATTGTTTATTGGGTAGGATGAGATATGATGGTGGATAAATGTATATAGATTAGAGTAGAAGAAATCAGTATAGATTATCCCTACGAACAAGTATAGCAAAGAAACCATGCAAAGTCAACAAAGATATTATGTACACTACACTAATTTAACAAATCTGGTTCTAGATATTCAGAAATTCAATTATTCACAGCAAAGCAACACATGAAATGACTTTTCTAAATTTAGTGCAAACAAATTAAAACAATTATATAAACCTGGATAACAATACTACTATGCTTAGTACGGGTCGCTCTCACATAGCCATATTTAGCAAGTTACCATTCTAAAAATGTTGGCTCACTAAACAGCGTTGTAATCACAGTCCAGTGATTATACACAATCTCGTTAACCATGAAACTATTTTTAAAGTTAACTCAAAAGCATATAACTTGATTAATATAAAAGACTCAACACGAAATACACATTATGACACATAGACATATCATAAACTTCGAAATAGAAAGTATAAGTAGAAAACAAAGCAAAGTTGTAAGGTATGCAAGTGAAAGCTAAAGTTGATCAAA
>CATIWQ010514288.1:0-17302 GCA_949673415.1 Euphorbia schlechtendalii
AGTCTTCATTGTTGGACCTCTATAGAATCCATTTCTTGGACTAGTCCTCACCTCACTTCTCTTACTTTCACGCTCACAAGGATTGGAACCGTAGACATTGGGCAGACCGACGTTCTAGTGAACTAAGAGCCCATCTGACTATTTTTATTACACACGACTGTGAAGACGCAATAAAGTAAGCAACCGGAGGAAGGATAAGATAGTCAGCACGTCAAAGAAGATGAATCGGAATCCCTTAGACTGGAATGTGCCGCATCGCTTAGTCGACTGAATTATATTCATTTTTATAAATACCGTGACTTAAAATTTAAATTATGTTTAAGCAGATAGAGTTTTTCACTCCCTACCAACATTTTATTTGGGTTAAGTCTCTACCAACATTTTATTGGTAACACAGTATAAGACAAACAACACCAATATATATATATATATATATATATATATATATATATATATATTTACGAAACTTCTTTGATACGTGTCTTTTACCTTTTCAATATCATATAAAAATTTTAAATATTTAATTACGTTTTTTATTTTTTAAAAAGTAAAATTTATCAGTGAACACGACAACTAGTTTTAACCTTAATTCTAATTTCAATAATCAAAGTTTTAGTGGTTAAAAAATTTTGATAACCAAAGGTAAGATGGGGTCTACCACACGCACTCTCTTTCTACCTTCCAAAGACGAAAGAGGAAAACATTTGCTTGGGAAACTCCAAACTTCCCATATGCCCTCTACTTTGTCTACCATATGTTATATCTTATTATTATATTTTGAAAGTAACACTCTTAAGTCTTAACATGCCCTCCTATTATTCTTAATTATTGTGTTTTAGGGGCAAAACAAATCCCAACTTCACTACACTACAAATTGTGCCCATCTACACCCCCTAATCTCTACATTATATATTGTTCCACTACGTATTGATTATACTACTAACAAGGATATAATTATCTCCATGCCCAATCAAAACTGCCCCATCCCAATCCCATGCATGCCCTTGCTAAAGTCAGAACTTAATTATTATAGGGTTGTATCTTGTGTGTGTCAATTTAGAATCTCTACGTTTAACATTTTTTTTATGTTCATGGGTGTCTTCGAAAATTTAATAACCAACATTCAATTGCTTTTTCGGCATTAATCTTTAGTTTTTAACGTTTTTTTATTATTAAACAATTATTTTTCTTTTAGATATAATATATTACTCATAAAAACAAACATCACACTAACATGTAATAACAGCTTAAAATGTATAATCTTAAATCTAAGTTATATATTAAATTTCTCTCTTACAAATACGTCATGCATAAAAAAAATGAACAAAAAGCGTGGAAGAAGTTATCGAATGGAAATTTTAGTCATAAAATTAAGAGCCTAATATTCTACTAAGATTTTGTATAATCTTTTGAAGTAGAAATGTACTAATCATGTAATTTAACATATCATACAAGCATGGTCATTTATAACAATGATATATGTGGCCACAAAATATCTTACTAAAATAAGCATCACTAGTATCGTATTCTTAATAGAGATTAATTTAGATGTAAATATTGTAACATCATGTTTTACTAAAAAATATTGCAACATTATAAAATCGGGTCACTAAATGGCAAAAATTTGAAGCATGGATGCTATCCGTTGGAAAAGATTTTATACTTGTTAATAAATTTCTTCTTTTATTGTGTGTGGGAGTAATGATTTGGTGCATTTATGGTGTTGTGGAATTACGTGTGGTAGGCATCTAAAAGCATCCAACAAATGGTAACATATTCATTTAATTTTATAGCATGGACCATATGCTATTCTCGTTGCTATACTTGTATTTATCTAATTATATTATATTTTATAAATACTTCATCTCTATTTAAGCATTTGAGATGTTCTAGTAGGGATTACAACGGATCCTGGACTCGGATTCGTGGATTTAGATCCGTTTTTAAGGATCTGGATTTTAATTGTATAAATCCATCGGATCATAGTTGGATCCGGGTCCAAGAAAATAGATACGGATCCGGGTTCGGATTTTTCAATGAAACCTGGATCCGGACCCGGATCCGTAATTAAAGATTAATTTTACTTTTTTATTTATTATTTATCTCGAAAATATCGGATAGTTAAGATTATTTGATATCCACGTAAGTCCGATTGAACATAATTAAATGAGCATGTAAACTATTTAAAATAAAGTGAAATGAACAAGTATGGAAGCTAAAACTGAGAATTTGATGTTAATTACATGAACCCGTTTTGAATCCAGATCCGTGAGATCCGTTGGATCTGGATCCTAAAATTATGAATCCAACGGATCCCGGTCGGAACTGGGTCTGATATATTTAAATGGATCCGGACCAGGTCCAAGCTGGACCCGGTCTGGATCCGGCCCATTGCCATCCCTATTCACTAGTTAGTTTCCGTACATTTAACTAATTAGTTTAATTACATAGTTATTAACCATATTTACAAACGTTGACATTCAATATTTTTTCGTGTGTAACACATTCTGATGTATGACAATTTTATTCATCGAATAAACACGTTGCAGCTTAGTCTCAACCTCCAACAAGTGTGGTCCAATACCAACACCTCTTCATCCTATGTACATATATGTGTTGTATGCTTATTGTTATTTGACCTTATGTGTACACATTTTGATCTCTCAGTTGATAATGATATCATGAACACATCTTGTACGATGGTGGCCTAATGTTGTGTATTTTTTATCCAATATATTTTATGTTATAATTTGTTTATTTTGATGTTGTAAAAATTGCCACATTTTATTTTAACTCTAGATGCGCATGCATTTTGTAGCATCACCAATTTTTGGTTTCATGAAAAGTGAGTGTACCTACTACTAAGAAAAAGGGGAGATTGAAAAAATTGGTTGAAATTCAAGATTAATTTCATTTTAGTGTTTGGATATACGATCAAATTAAGAATTTTACTCCCTCAATTTTAAAATAATTATTATTTTTAGTGTTTATCAATGCTATAATCACATTAATTAGAGTAATAAAAATATTTATTTATCCCTATGAATTTTATTAACTTGAAAATGAATTATTTTTTGTCATTTCCAATGTGGATTGAATAAGAGTAAAATGAACAAAATATTTAAAAATGTGCATTGGAATCCGAAAACGACAATCATTTTAAAAGCTACTGTTATTTTGAAATAGAGGGAGTAATTATGACTTGCATGTTATAGTTGTTCTTCTCTCATGTCTTATCTTTTACATGTTTTTTTTTGTATTTTCTTATCTTATTTTTTCATTATTTTTCAAACCGTTTATTTTTTTGATATGTCACTTTAGATATCTTTGTTCGTCTCATTTTTTTCTTCGAAACTCCATCTAGTGTAATATATTTTCTAAAAAAAATCTATTGTTCGATATCTAGTAGGAAGAACAAATTGTGTCAAATCCGGTTTAAATCTGGTAGATAATGCAAATACATGTCACAGTTTATCTAGGTAACGTATGTGTACATACGAAGAAGGATTTTTACAAAATTCACATTCATATGAGCATCCTACTAGTTACCTGCCAAATACTACGAATGGCAACGGACCAAATCTAACTTGGACCCGGTCCGAATCCATTTGAATGTACTAGATTCGGATTCGTCATGGATCTATTGGATCTATAATTTTAGGATCCAGATTCAATAGATCTCACAGATCCGGATCCATGTAATTAACATCTAATTCTTAATTTTAGCTTCCAAACATGTATATACCTTTCACATTGTTACAAATAGTTTACACATTCATTTACTTATGTTTAGTAATTAGACTTACATGGATATCAAATAATATTAACTATCCTATAAATTCAATGGAATTTATAAATAAAAATGTGAAAATAGTTTTCAATTAATCTTTAAATAGGGATCCAGGTTTCATTGTAAAATCCAGTACCGGATCTGTATGGTTTCTTCCCAACCCGGATTTGACAGATTTATAAAAATAAGATCCATATCTTAAAAAAGGGATCCGGATCTACGCATCCGTTACCATCCTTACCAAATACTTCTAAAAATTTTTGTTCAAAATTTTATATGATCATGGTATAAACTTTATATTTTATTGGAAGTTTGTTTAGTTTTATCAAATTTATTTTTGTAATAGTTTTTCGCACATAATTCATAACTTTACTTACTACTATCTAATTACGTGCTATATACACAAAAAAAAGAACTGATTGAACGAGCAAAAACATATTTAATTGAATCCATGATACAATCACATCTATAAATTTGAGCTTATGTGTATGGTTACCCTTTTCTTTTGAAGATCCATGCAGTTACAATTTTCATGAGTTACCGTTAATAAATACCATGTATTTTATCTTACACTATTGTCTATGTTATATTGCGAGTTTGCAACCATCTTTTAATACTTGTATCCTTAGCCACGGACGGATGCACATATAGAGTAGTGAGTTTCATGGATCCCATTTTTTCAAAACAATTATTAAAAATTATATATAATTAAAATTTAAACTTTAAATTTGCTGATCTCATATTTTATGAACGAACATTTATACAAGTAAGATAAACAAATAATTACATTAATTTTCCAATTCATTTACTTTTGGAATTAAAATTGTAATTTTCAAGTAAAATTTTATTTATATGTGTTTAAAATTTTAAAAATTATAGTATATAAGTTTTTGAATTCGCCACTTTCCTTGGCCAATTTTTCTGTGGAACTGAGACTTATGGTTAAAACTCAAACTTTAAACTTAAAACCGACAACACATACACACCCAGAAGTAGGATCAGAGAAGCAATGATCCAACATTGACCACGAATCAAAACCGTCCAAAATATTAAAGGAGTGAGCTGGCAGTAATCAACCGTTGTTTAATTTCCTGCAAAAAATAAAGAGTGCATGGGACCCAATGTAAAATCTCAGACGTCCGTCCAGTATGTGATGATGAGGAATCAAATCCATCTCCTGTCCTTATTTAACATTAACACTTAAAATTGGGAGGATAAAAATTCCAATTAAATGTGCTCAATGGCAAGTTTGCAACACATGCTGTGAAACATGGTCCAAATTCATTCTCTGTTGTCATAAGAAGCGAAGAGAGAAGTTCTAACTGTAAATAGAGTTTTTATAAATTATTGTGACAGATGTTTTAGTCTAGTAGTTAAGATTGAAGTTGTAGGTTTTTAAAGATCTTAGGTTCGAATCACATCCGGTATGGGTTGGAGATTTTTCTTTCCATTTAATAATGTAAGCCTAATTAAGGTAAATTTAAAAAAAAAAAAATTATTGTAACGAAGATAATAATATTTATATAAATTATTGTAATGAAGATATATACGAAATTCAGGTTTTACATTTATTGGATATATTTGTAATATATTTATAAAAATGGCAAAATCCTTAGTAATAACTAGAACGGTTAATGGATAGGGTACCCGTTCAATCCGACCTGATCATGTTTATGTGAACAGGGCGTAGATATTCATATTTTTCAAAAGTGTAGCCTGAGCCCGCTAACGTCGGTGACTCGTTTGGTTAACGTAATAGAATATAATGGAATAAAATTGAAAATGTATGTAATAACATCAATTATGATGCATGATCCCGAGTACGTTGGAGAGAATAACTCCTCCTAATTTCCATGGGAATCACTATTCCCTTTGAAATGAAAGAATACCTATTTCACTTTGAAATGAAGGAATAGCTATTCCTATGGAAACTAGGAATAGCTATTCCTTCCGACATCGGACTCATGTATCATATTTGACATTTTTGCATTCATTTCATATTCCATTCTATTTTATTTCATTCCGCCAACCAAACGATACCTGGAAGTTTTATAGACCGAACTTGATTTTTATATAATTACCCAAACTCAGTTCGAACCCTCGCAATGAATATTATTTTTATATAATATATATCTAATTTTTTATGTTTAATAATTGATTCCAATTATTATATTTTAACCCCTAGACTTTTGAAATTAAATATAATAATTCATAGTAAATATTAAAGAATTAAATATTTTTTTGTATGTATTTAGTTCATAAACAAATTTTCAAAAAAATATAATGAGCTGTGAATCAAATTTGAGAATGACATCATAAATTCGGATCTAAATTTTAAAATATGAACTAAATTGACTTGAATTAATGATTTATATTGAAAACTCGACCAAACCCGTCCGATCAATAACTAAAAGCATAAAAACAGCGCAAGCAATGACATTGTTTCTTTGAAATGATCGAGTAACTCAAAACCCAACTAACCACCCTATGTTCACTGCTCCTGTACCATTTACCAACCACTTTATCTATCCTTATATGCTTTCCCAGTCCTACTTCAATACCACGACAATTAAGTCTTAATTATTTGATAATGACAGCTCATTTTTATTACACGTATTGATTTTAAAAGTGAAATTTTGATTTGACTACTTATACATATATTTAACTTTAAGCATCTGGAAAACAAGTAGTTTGTTTCGCTCGATAGATTGTACGAAGTTGTTGAATTGTTTGATATAAACTAGTTTATAGGAAGTTTATAAGTTGCAAAAAAAAAAAAGTTCACAAATTAGTATTTTTTGGATTAGATTCCTCGATGTAGGAGGATTTTGGTTTAGATCCATGGTTACTTTGAATCTATTTCAATAAAATCATTTTTCTTCCCTTAAAAAATATAATCATGAAATATATGTCATCACCCAGTTTATAATTTAAAATATAGTTATAGATACTCATAAGCATAAGATAATTTAATAGATTCATGTAAATAGTGTTTTAATTGATTATTATAATAATATTCTTTGAAAGTCCTATTACTTTGTTTCCATTCACCACTAGAACTCAGGACCGTGAAATAATTTTTCAACCGTCAGTTGTTTGTAAATTAAGTTTAAATTATATTATACATATTCATGAGTAAGAAGGCTAAAATATATGGGTCGAACTCATGGATGACCATTGAACTAGGCCTTAATTGTTTATTGCTATTAATATATGAAAATGCTCATGAAAAACGGAACATCTTGGATCTATAAAAATCAGAGCCGGTTTACAGTAGAAACAAACGAGACGATTACTTAGAACCTCATAAAATTAAGAGTCCTCATATTATCTATCTACATAAAAGTAATACCATATTTTTTTCTTTTTTATTAAGAAAATATACTCCACATTCTTAGTTAACTAATTAATGAAGAATAATTATTATCATTAAATACTAATTAACTAATTAATGAAACTCAATTATTATCATTAAATTTTTTATCATAGTTTATTGTTGATAAAAATCGAATGTATTTATCCTTTATTACATAATTTTTTTATTAATTAAATTTTTATTTGCAATTTTAAACCTATACATTATAATATCAATTTCGTTATCACATATTTTTTTCAACATTTTCGCTTAGGGTCCCAAAATTCGTAAGACCGGCCCTGATAAAAATGCATCATCAATTTGTTTCGTCAATGTCATATGTCAATTTATGATTGAAAATGAAAATAGATGATATATTTGAAAAGTTACCAAACCCGAAATTGATACTTAATGTTCACGGCAACGGTGATGTTTTCTCAGTCTCTTTGGGGTTTAGATAAATTAGAGAAGATGAGGGATAATGGTTTCGGTCAAATGTCTACAAATAATATGCAGCTTATTGTGGGTTGTATGAGAATCTTTTACTAATGTCATTAAGGGGGTGTTTCTTTAAATTTATGATTTGTGATTTATAACTTAAAATTATTTTTTTTAACTTTTAAGGAGTTTAAAAATAAAGAGTTTAGTGTTTCTGTAAAATGATTTTTAAGTCATTAAAAATGTTTTTCAAAATTGAATTTTAAGTTACTTTTAAATTGTTGAATAGTTGAAAAGACTATAAAGTATATGTTTTATAAAAAGGTATTTGATTTTGAATATAATATAGGGGGAATATTGTAATTTGTTTGGTAAAAAATAGATTTGAAAAAAAATCACTTTTTAAAAATAAGTATTAGTTACTTCTTACTTTTTACTTAAAAATAATTTTTTTAAGTTGAAAAAAGTTTAGAGAAACACTAAACTAACTAACTTTTAATTTAAAATTCTACTTTTAAGCAAGTTTGACTAACTTATAAGTTTAGATAAACACCCCCTTAGTTCTTTTCAGTAAGTTGGACTTTTCAGATTCTCACAAAATGAGACTCAAATCCAGACCGTACCTTCCAACATATTTTACAAGATCGATTGTTCCCATTTTTCATCCCCATCCTTTAAAATAATATTACATTACTTTATTTACATCATTTTTGGATTGACACTCAATAATGCTCATTGAAATGAATAGTAGTAAAATGTAGTTGGGTTGGGAATTAAATCTCAATTTGTTGTTATTTTAACTAAGGAAGAAATGATAAAAAAAATTTCGGTTCTAAAATGTACAAGAATCGAAACAATTTTTGTCATTTCTATTAAAAAAAATTTTTAATTATTTTTTGTAAGAATCGAAATAAAATGTTTCGGTTCTTACACACACAGAGCAAAAAAAAGCTGCTGGCTCTGTAGCTGCAGCTCCAGCAGCTTTAATTGGGAATCTCCACTGTTGGAGATTCCCAAACATATTCATCCGGTTGGAAACCCTTTCTTCCCCCCTATTTATACCTTCATCCACATACTCTCATTCACGTATATTCTTTCACCTATTTAATCTCAAACACTTCCATATTTTAAATAGCACTTTGTTACTTGATAATTTTTTTTTCTACAGGAATTAGCTAAGCACATCAAGAGGTGTGTAACATAAATTTAAATTATTCATTTTTCATATTTTTGTACAAATTTTTTGGTTTTCTTTGTTAGATCATTAAATTTTTTAATTCGTAATTAATGGAAAATTACTTTAATAAATTTTTTTTACTTCCATATCATCACTTACTGAAATTAACATATTTTATCCTGCAAAAAAGTTGACATAAGTTAATAAAATTAAGTTTTACTTGTTCTTTTTATGATAGAATTGTGTTATTATTCAAATGTGTTAAGTGGTGATAATGTTTAAATAACACTCTGTTACTTAATAAATTTTTAATCTACAGGAATTGGCTCGAGCACATCAAGAGGTATGTAACCTAAATTTAAATTGAATGTAGCCAATATTCCTTAAAAATGTAGTACATATACGATTGTAACAAAATTTATTAGCTAATCAAAACATTTCGTCAATAAGGTTCGAAGTATTTTACAAAAGTTATTTTCAAAAAATAATTTTTCTTATTTTGGGCCTCTTTATTTATATTTAAAATCGTTTTTTTTGTATGAGTTAGCATGTTAAATTCTTAGTATAATAAGTTAAATTTCATAAAATATTTTTATTTTCTTGTGCAAGGAAAAATGGCAAATATTCAAAGAGCAGGACAAATTATTAATCCTGGACCACTGAACAGATCTGTATTACATTTACAAGAAAAACATATATCACAAAACATCTAGATTGGGGAGGTAAAATTTTATATAAATTTTAGGTTATTTCCTAACACGAACTAATAACATTGTTAAAAAATTATAAATTAACAGCCTTTGCAAGAATTAAAAGTCAATTGCGCAGCGGGGTTAACATTAGAAAATATTGATCCAAGGATATATACAAAGTTAGTGGAATGCGGATTTGAGGGGATTCTCAAACTTGGCTTAATGAAAATTGAGCATAAGTTAATTAATGCACTTGTGGAAAGATGGAGGCCGGAGACTTTTACATTCCATTTTAGTGTCGGCGAAACTACGATCACCTTGCAAGATGTGGAGGTTTTAACAGGTTTACGAGCAGACGGTGTTGCTGCAACAGGTACTACAACAGGTGCCATACATCTCACATCAGCATGTGAATATTTATTGGGAAAGATCCCGGATCGAAAAAATATCATGGGAAATTTTATAAAGTTGAAATGGTTAAGGGATAATTTCTCGATCTTAGCTGAAAATGCCGATGATGTTATAGTTAATCAATACACTCGTGCTTTTATCTTGATTTTATTTGGTGGTTTACTCTTTAGCAATGTTAGAGGTAATGGGGTTAATGTGATGTAGTTACAATTACTAGAACATTTAGCTACCAACGGTTGTGGTAGTTATGCATGGGGAGCGGCTGTCCTAGCAAATTTGTATCGGGAGCTAACTAAAGCAACAAATCCAGAAAAAGATTAAATTTGCAGATATCTGTAACTTCTACAGCTATGGAAATATGAGCGGTTGACGATCATATCTCCTACACGTTCACTTGAATATACCCCTTCCAACGGAGAACCATATGGGATTAGGTCAAAATTATATCACTAGTTTCAATTATATAATTTATTTATTAGTGAGTAAAATTTTGAACATATATTCATATGTTTAATAGATTTGATTGAATTATAGGTGGAAATGTGCAGTGTCACGGAGAGCTGAATTGGAATATATAAGAATATTATCTGACTGCTTGAGGCTTGATTAGGTTTGCCTTTTTTAATAAACTATTCAGTTATATCTAAAGGTAACAAGTTTTAGCCAAGTATGTGAAACTTAATTTGTCAAAAATATTTGTTTGTAGTTTGTAAAGACACCATATAAACACATCCTTGACTAGTTGCCTCCGTATAGTTGACGTGGAATGGATGTTTGGAGAGCAATTGTACCAATTATATCATTTCATATAATTGAATTTCATCATCCTGATCGTTGCTTGCGTCATTTTGGAATGGATCAGCCTATACCGAGTGTAATAAATTGCGATGTGCAAAATCTGCAAACAATCACATTGAGTGGGTCGGGAGAAACAGATTGGGCCTTCAAATTTTCTAGTTACATAAAATTATGGAATTTACGTGCTACCAGGATTGCAATTTCGACAGTGATGGAGGGTCTAATTTTAGGACCACAATCTGAATATATGAATTGGTACCTATGTATAACCAGACATTGGATTTGCTAAGATGGTGCTGAAAATCATGCATTGGTATGGTTTTTTATCTAAATGTAGTATATTCCGTAACATACATGGTACTATATTAAATGAAGTTTGTTTGGTTTATAATTGATTTTTGTAGGGGGATGGTCTTGAACATATTTATCACATAGGAGAGGATCAATTTATAAGCAATAATGTTGAGAATGTTGTGGGAAGTATGCTTGGTGGATTAAATCAAGAATATCATATGTCTAGGACATACGAATCACATTGTGCTCCTCCACCAATTTCATATAAAACCATCATGAGCCCCGAGTCTGTTAGACAACGACGCCGATCCACTCTACATCAGAGATGTAAGAGAGTTCCTTACCCTCCACTTCCTCAAGGAATTCAACAAATTCCAGAATCACATTTTTTTCATGAGTATCGTGAAAATGTTGGTCCATCGAGCAACCAAAATGTCTTTAATGAACATGGTGGCCCATCTATCTATCTATCTATCGAGATGAAGATCCTTATTCCGTTAGCCAAATATTAGACATGGCAGATAATATGCTTAATCAAAATGTCCAACATATTCAATCTCCGGCAGATGGGTCCAACTCCATGTTCGGTAGTCCCGATCCAATCAACTAGGAATTTATCTCTCCAACAATGCACAATGTTCAGCCATTTGGGAATCTAAGTTTTGATATGTATAGAAATGCAATAATGCAAAATTTCCAAATGAATGATTATAGTGGGATATCTTCTTCAAGTCATCTTTACAATAGCAATACAAACACAAATATCCCATATGATGTTCAGAATGAAATTGGATTGGATATGTTGGCTGCAATGAATATGGAGGGTTAACCCCAAATACAATTCGAAGAACAACATAGATTTGACCTTAATGCAGAACTACATGAAAGGCCATGGTTTAGGTGAACATTTATTTAAAAATATCAGTATGTATCATATTAATATGCTTGTCTGCTCTATTTTCTTAATTTATCTGTATTATTGTTCGTATTCTATTTTTTAGAGAGCCTTTATATAACACAAATGAGATAATGCTCAATTTCCATCTTTCATTTTTATAATTTGCAATTTAAAATGATACAAGAAAATGTATTGTCAATTAGAGTGTACTAGAGCATTTGATAGTATGTAGAAATTCAAGAAGAAAAGGGAAGGATAAGAAAGACATGTTCAAATAAAATTCATATAGCATTGTACACAAATGGAATTAACAATATCAATGTCCATACTTCACAAATAAAATGGAAATATTTATTAGTTTACATAATGCTCACTTCCACTAGGATTTTTACAACTAGTTTTGTTATGCCCATTTTGACCACAATTACTACATTTGTACAAAGTGATCCCCTTCTCTTTCTTATCCATTTCATTTCTAATTCTTGTTGATTTTGCCTTCCTTTTTTCCGTTTGCATGCTGGATTTACTATCAAAGTCGTTTGTGAATTCACTTCTGGCCAGTAGTCCTTGTGAGGTAATGGATTAAAAGGATACTTGTACACTTGTAGGTTTTTATCCAAAGTGTACACTTCATCAATGAAATCCCAAATATTGCGACGTAAGTGCTTGCATACGGCAATTGCATGTGAATAAGGCATTTTGTAGTTTTGGAATTTTTGGCATGTACACGTGGCCCTGTAGGTTCACGATCTGAATATTCCCCCTTTTCCTTTGATTGGATCATACATAGTTTGAACTTTGCATATTCCACTTCTACTGTCATAGTTCGTGACTGTATGGCAATTTCCCTTGCATGCATATTTTCCCACCATTTTCTTACAAATCGGAGTCACCTTTTCTCCCATCTCAATTAAATTTCGGTATTTATTTCGACGGGCGTCAAAATAATGTATCATTTTTCCAAACGTGTGTTCAATAATGCTCTGGATGGGCATTTGGTGAATGCCTTTTAACACACTATTGACACACTCGGTAACATTAGTGCACATGTGACCACATCTTGAAGTATTATCATATGCCAAACTCCACTTAGACACAGGTTCTCCATAGCCCATTGGAAAGCACTTTCATTTATCGCTCTGATTTCATTTATTTGCTTAATGAACTTCCGCTCTTATGCTTGAGCTCCCAAATCAAATTAACACATAAAAATTTGTATATTGATGGTATAAAAAATTAAATTATTAAGAAATGAGAAAAAAATAAGTTCATACAGGCTTGATATAACAGTTTTTTCACAGCAGTATTATGGAACTTGTGATTGTAATTGCTCGTAAAATGTCTAAGACAAAAACGGTGATATGCAGCAGGTTCTTTCCACCTAGAATCCTCATTGTTCATTGCATGTAAGATGCCAGCATGTCTGTCTGAAATGACACCTAACCTAGTCCGTTGTGTCACAAACACCCTTATGCACTCCATGAACCATCCCCAACTAGATTGATTCTCACTTTCAACAATTGCAAAACCAATGGGAAGATATGATTATTACCATCCAGTGCGGTTACCACCAACAATGTGTGATGATATTTTCCATACCAGAATGTTCCATTAATCTGAATGACATGTCTACAATACTTGAACCCTTCAATGCATGTGTGAGTACAGGATTTTGTACCAGCTTGCGCGTTCAATAATGATGGCTTTTCGAGATATTTATCCTTGAATCACATCATTTTCGACTATCCGATGATCTTCATATGGGAGTCTTCCTCGCCTCTGAATTTAAAAGGACTTTAATTCAGAAAATTAGCTAAAAAATATAAAAATACACAAAAAATTTGAAAACGCAACCGGAAACCGGATCTGGAGCCCGCCTCGCCTATACTTGGCGAGGCACGGCCCGCCAGAGGGCTGGCCAACCTCGCCAGGGGCCTGGCGAAGCTCACTAGCGACCTGGCGAGGCTCCCCAGACCTTGGCGAGCCTCGCCAGGTAGTCTGGCGAGTTCGCCAAGCATCCTGGCGAGGCCTCACCAGAAAAACTTACCTTTTTGGATTTTCAGGATTTTCCTATAAATAGTCAGGTCTTTTTCGATTATCCAAATCTCAAAAATTATCAGATAAAATATAGCTTTAGAACGACTTTAATTTCCAAAAATAAGATGAACTGTTTTTTGGACATCCTACACAATTTTTTACCGAAACATAAAGGACGAGGAGGATTTTCAACGGCCAATCGGATATCTTCGAAGTGGATTCATTCCGTAAAGGTAAGCCTCTGAGTTCCTAGAACTGCAATTCTCGTGCTTTCAGTGTTTAATTTCTTCTTCTTATTTAATCTGTGAACCTAGAATTTTTATCATTTTATTTTATTTCAATTGTTGTAATTCTTCATCTTTTTTCTTTATTAAAAGAAGATGTATGTTAGAACACCCCCACGAAGGGAATAAAACAAATTCCCGGATAACAGCCCTCACCAATTTACCATGCGAGCAATTTCATTAATTAAAACGAGCAACCAACATGCTAATAAAATGAACTGTTTTATTTAAATAACAAACACAATATCGCGATTGATATTTTTTAGGCTACACAGGCCTCACTAAATTCAAAATCAAACATACCTGTTATCTCTTGTGCTAAACTTTGTGGATGCAGATAGATTAGGATTAGATGTATGTTTAGGATTTTAATTTTCCTTCGGGTATCGCAATTTTCAATTTTTTGGGAAATGTAATTAATAGGTTAGTGGGCGGTTGCATCCCCCGATTTTTTTTGAAAGCCTTGTAATTTTATTTTCCGCATTTACTTAATGCTTTATGGATGGTTTATTTTTCCGCTTTATGGATGGTTTATTTTACAAAACGTGAATCATGCATTTAAAATAAAAAATGACCTAAGTGCGAATATGCATGATTAAAAGAACACGGTTTTCTGTAGATGTAATTTAATGTGATCCAATGAGAAATAAGCAACTTATCCCGGATCCGAATCTCTGTGTCTTAGTGGGCTGTCCCCCGGACGTTAAGCCTCACAAGACTCTAATTCCTGGAAAGAGCTAATCTAGGTGGCGACTCCACACTAAGAGATGGTGGATTCGGGTTCGAACCGATCTAAAACGTTTTCGCTTTTCTCTTTCAACCTTTTATCCCGGGTCCCCGACCCAGTGCTTCTTTTTCAAACACTCCGGTGGACAGCGCCTATGAAATCACGTGCTCTCGGCCCACCGCTCCGTGTCCCCCGCTCACAGTGGCGACTCTGTTGGGGATTTTTCTAAAACTTATTTTTTCAAAGGTTTTAGATTTTGGATCAGTGCTGAAAATTATTGATCACATTATTCTGTTTTTTCTTAATTATGACATATTCATAATAAAGCATTGTAGTAGAAGGGATTAGACCATAAGTCTAAGGTACCCTTATTACTGCAAAGCTTTCTCTTGTACTAATCTGCCTCCTTGAGAAAAGATAGTACTTGAGCGGGTGGAGCACTTGTTGCCATATCGCATGTACCTCCCTCGTTAGAGGCTTGGAGTGTATTTTAGCACAACAAGAACCTTCTACATCAACAACCCATTTATAACCTTCATGTAAATAAATCATAGGCATTTTCCCTAGTGTGTTACCCAAACACGCGATCATGCATTATATTTTCTTGCACGTGTGCTCCTTAGTATCGTCATGGTACTAAGATGAACCAAACTTAGGATAGAAACTAGCTAAAAACCCTACACGCGGGAGTTTTATGGTTGAAGTTTGGACGTTACATACTATGTGCTATGTGTATACTACTTTCAATTTATCATTGTACAAATGTCATACTAACCACGAATTTTTTGTGCAGACACTCAAATGCACACACTCATGATATTAAATGTACATATCACGTTATCATCATGATACCACATACACTTAGGCACAGTTTACACTATAGATTGTGTCATACTAGGATGACATAAAACCACTTAGGAACATCACTTACCCCTTTTCAGCGAGATGTCCACTTGATATCCCGCTATTAGCCTACACATGGCAAACATACCTTCCTTTTACTACGTGATGTCCACTTGACATCCGACACTTAGCCCACAAGGGGCAATAATATATCCTACACATCATCTTTGAGGTGTCCTCTCAACATCCAACTCACAGCCCTTCCGGGGAAATTATACACACCAAAAGCCCAAACGGGGTAAATACCTACCCAAAACCATATTTCCCACATTAAGGGATATCCCAGTTGATGTCTTAACCTAAGCCCATACGAGGCAAACTTACTTCGAAAGTCTTACCTTACCAAATCTTTAAGGGTATACACCTCATACCCGAATCATTCACCCACACGAGGTAATAATTCATGTATCACCACATACCCTCAAATAGTAATGACCACATAGGTATCCGAAACTCCTCCTAAATTGGGCAAAATAACCAAATCTTTCATTAGGTAGCTAGATACGGTAGTTATTTTCATTTTATTAGGGTATGTCACATCGCTTACCCGAAACAATTTTGACCTCCCAATTCCTCAAACCATTGACCTATTATCACACAAATAACTTAGTCAACTCACTTACACCACTCATATTACGATGTCACACTGACATTGTACAAATCTCAAATCCAACCCCCGTTGTTGGATTATTCATTTCCACATATTTTCATTTTTACCTAATGACTAACTTGTTTGTTTCAAATGGATTGGCATACATGTTATTTCACATCACGACATGCTAACCCCTTGTGAATGCAGCCATAACATTAAAAATCTCATGCATTACCCGTATCATGAGTCATATCACAAATCTTACATACACGATCTAATATTCTGCTCATGTGTCAAAGGGGCTTGGAAGAGGCCTGCTCGTGGCCTAATCCACGTTTCCCCAATTGTGGCCAATCTGGAGGGGGTTTCGTACACTGACTCAAGTGAGGACTCGGGTTCAGACTCAGATTCTGTTCAACGCACTCTTATGGCCAATCCACTAGGAGAAGGTGCGAGGGAAGATCACCCTATCCATACGGGATAAAATTCTTAATAGTCGTCGGTGAGCGCCGAGATTGCAACTGCCATAAACGCCTTTGCCAACAGCGAACAGCTAGCTACGCTCATTTGCCAACACCTCGGGAGGACCCATAATGCAGTGTCCAACCCAGAGGTTACCCTTAACAATGTCAATCCGACAGGGGGACCTCCTACTTCACTCATGATGCCCCTACCTCCTACTGCCTATTACCAGTTCGGGGCAGGACAAAGTCATCCTATCCAGCCAACATTTGCACCAGGGCCTTTCTACCAAGGAATCACCCAACACCCTATTCCTAACTGGAGTACGTCGGTTACCTCATAGTTCCAAGCGCCTTAATTGCCCCATTTTGCGACATATTCCCAGGGGTAATATGGCTCTTATCCAAGCACAGGGGACGCCATCCTCCAACAACCTGGCATGGC